>JAGKTI010008018.1:0-18641 GCA_018397915.1 Birgus latro | reverse complement strand
TATATATATATATATATATATATATATATATATATATATATATATATATAGCACAATACATGTTTTCAATAGATGCAATGTAACTCATCACTCGCTAGTGAATTCCTTCAGAAGAATTGGAACTTTTGAGCAATGAGGAAGCTGATTATTAGTAGTAATCACTCTATTATCCGGATGCCCAGTAACCGGACACCCCACTGTCCAGACACTGTTGCCTGGGATGTTCGGAACCCAAAAATGCCAAAAAATTTGCTAGGAACCCAAAATAAATCTGATTTTTTTTTTGACCCGTAAGTTTGAATTGGGCGCGCAGCACCAAAGCCGTGTTTACAATTGCTTCCCGTGCCCCCCAGACTCCCCTTCCCCTCCCCCCAGTTCTCTCTCGACTGCCATCATGAGTAAGCGGTTGTCAGGGTGGTTGGCGGTAGTGTTTGTTTTCATTTAAACAGTCATAATTCACAGTGCTAAGGATTAAATGCAGTTAAACACTGGATTGCTGTACATGCTTCAAGAGCATTTTCACCACTGTCAGAGCCTTACAGGTGGGGATAATATTTGTAACAGCCACCATGGATATGTAAGTACACTGTCAACTGCCAAATATTTTCCATAATCACTTCTAAATCAACTGCCGAATATATTCCATAATCACTTCTAAATCAACTGCCAAATATTTTCCATAATCACTTCTAAATCAACTGTCGAATATTTTCCATAATCACTTCTAAATCAACTGCCAAATATTTTCCATAATCACTTCTAAATCCTCATTTTCTGCTTACATTTTATTTATTTCAAGCTTTGTGTCCCATATTTGAATGCATAGGCTGTGAAGAAGGTGATTTTCATAGTGATTATCATGTCTCTTACCTACATTCACTATGCTGTCAGCTGGTGAACATATTTGCCATACTCACCTCTAAATCATCATTTTTCTGGTCAAATTTCATTTATTTCATGCTTTGTGTCCCATATTTGAGTGCATAGACTATGAAAAAGGTGATTATCATAGTGATTTTCATGTCTGTTACCTATGTTCACTATGCTGTCAGGTGGTAAGCATATTTGCCATACTCACCCCTGAATCATCATTTTCTGGTAATTCAATTAATTCATGCTTTGTGTCCATTATTTACGTAAATGGGGTCTTAAATAAGTGCTATGCATGTCTGGTAGGAAGGTTTCTGACTTAGGTTAGGTTAGGGTCAGGAATGACCGGTGCTGGAGCTTCAGGGCCCAATATCTGGACACGACCACTTTCCGGACATGCCCTTGGCTCTGTTACAACGGAGTATGGAGGGATTACTGTATTTTATCACTATTATTAGTAACCACAGGACTTACAAAGACATCTGATGATCTTCTATACTAAGGTGCTTCAAATGGATATCGCCCAAAGGGATTAAGTCTTGGGTATGGCTGGGGTCTACTGCTCACATAATGCCACTTATGGACAAGCAACGACCCTGGTACTCACTCTTCCCTTAAATGTTCAAATTTACTAAATTAACTCCATTGTTACCACATAGTTCTCTCCCCCCTTTTCCTTTATATAAAGGAACAATTATACCTGACTGGAAATCAGGTATAATTGTTCCTTTATATAGAGGAAAAGGGGATAGAGAAGTACTGTATGTGGTAACCATAGGGGTATTTGCCTTCTCAGTGTGACTGGAAAGATATATGGTAGAATACGTATTGAAAGGGTTAGCCATATAACAGAGGAGTTAGTTGGAGAAGAACAAGGGGGATTTAGGAAGGGAAAAGGGTGAGCAGATAAGATATTTGTTCTAAGATGTTTAGTGGAGAAGTATCTAAGGAAGGAAAAGTGTATGCTGCCTTCATGGACTTGGAGAAAGCTTATGACAGAACAGATAGGCAAGGTATGTGGAAGGTATTAAGAATATATGGAGTGGAGGGGAAATTGTTGAGTGCTGTGAAGAGCATGTACGAAGGAGCTAGGGCTACTGTGCGAGTGGATGGTGAGCTAAGTGAGTTCTTTGATCTGAAAGTGGAACTGAAACAGGGTTGTGTGATGTCTCCATGGCTGTTTAATATATACATGGATGGGGTTGTAAAGGAGGTGCAAGGTAGGGCAATGGATGTGGGGGTGGCTCTAATGAATGAGGGCGAGATGTGGAAGATTCCGGTGTTGTTGTTTGTTGATGATACAGTATTGTTGAGTGAAGATGAAGGGGAGTTGCAAAGTTTGGTGAATGAATTTGGGACAGTGTGTAAGAAGAGGAATCTGAAAGTCAATGTGAACAAGGGTAAAGTTATGGTGTTTGAGAGGAATGAAGTCACAGAATGCACAGTGAGGTTGGATGGTGAGGATATGGAGAATGTGAGTGAATTCAAGTACTTGGGCAGTGTGATGAGTAAGGATGGAAGTTTTGGGGATGAAATACTTGAAAGGGTATAGCAGGGAAGGAAGGTTGTTGGTTCATTGAAAGCAGTGATGAGAAATAGGGAGGTGAGAATGGAAGTCATGAGGTCACTGCATGATAGTATTGTGATCCCTATCCTGACGTATGGAAGCGAGGCATGGACCTTGCTAGAAGGTAACAAGTCAAGAGTGAGAGCAGTGGAAATGAGTTACTTGAGAGGAGCATGTGGAGTGACATGAAGGGACAGGTTGACTAATGAAGAAGTGAAGGAACGTTGTTGGGTGGATGTGGATGTGGTTGAGAAGATTAGGAGAAATACACTGAGGTGGTTTGGACATGCGGAGAGAATGGAGAATGAAAAACTAACTAAGAGGGTGTATGCAGGTGGGGTGGAAGGAGGGAGAGGGAGGGGAAGGCCAATGATGAGGTGGAGGGATGGAGTTGAGAGGTATACGAGGGAGGGGGGAGTGAGCTGGGGGGAGGGTACGCAAATGGTGGGCGACAGAGTGACTTGGAGGCATTTTGTCTACGGCCACCCTTTGCAAGATTAGGGCTTCGGGCTATAGAGAGATAGATATACAGTAAAACCTCGATATAATGGACTTCAGTACAACGGAATTCACTTTTATCGGACTCGAGGAGCTACCAGACTAAACTCCTATATATCGGAAAAAGTCCGATATAGCCAGAATCAGTCCGGACTGCCTGACAACTTCAGCTATGTTCACCACAATAAGACAAGTAAAAGACATGTTTTTCAGTGCACAATACAGTATTATTATACCATTTGATTAATGTAGTGAAGGTAAAACACAGTACAATACTGCAATGGTGGTGAAAACTACCAATAAAATCCGGACTAATGTCTGATATATCGGAAAAATTCCGGATTAGCAGGGGTAAGTCCGGATGTCACTTTTATCAGAAAATCACATATTTCAGACTGGCCTGAGCCCCAATTAGTCCGTTATAATGAGGTCTTACTTAGATAGAACTCTGAGCTCATGTGCCTATGATGTGGCAATAAATGAATGATAAGTGGAGCAGGCACCAAACCCGCTAACTACTGCTGGTGGGTTTGGCACCAGTGGCTAAGTGAACTTAACCCAAGGAATCCCATCGACGTATGAGTACGTCGCGATGTTTTGTCACAGCTACACCCATTGACATACGGGTACGTCGCACAATTGCAAGGGTCATAATTTGCACAGTTTTCAAGTTTCATGGGTAATTTTTGGTAGGCATACATGGGAGACCTTCCTTTACCTGCTGTCAAGTGGGGATACTGCCTGGTCCCACCTAACCCACCCTCCCCCCCACACTGGGTAATTCACCTGTTAGCAGTAAGCTGGCCAGTAAAGGTATGTTGCCCCACGGTCTCTCCAATGACGAAATTCACTGAAAGTGATTCCTGAGGTGGAGGACAAAGAAATAAAGAAGCTAGAGCAAGAGACAAACAGAAGTGATGAGGTGGTAATGTCATAAAGGAAGGTGCCATATGTGGATGTGTTTGGTGACTGAACATTGCTTCTATTGCCTATATAAATGTGTGAAAACCAATACAGTCTGTTACTACACATAAATTCATACCAAATACATAAATAAATATGTAACTGAAAGTGGCTTGAATCAGTTAACCCTTCCATAGTTCGTTTTCTTTAGCCAGGTACCCTGAAAAAGAAGGAAAACGTAAGGTTGCATGACACCTGTATCAACATTTTTAAGCACACGATCGTGATTTCTCTATGAATTTTCGATGTTTCTCACCAAAAGGGAAGGTTTGAGCCAATAAATTTTTTTTCCAAAAATGATCGGGATTTTAGGGTATTGTAGGTTGGAAATCGGACAGGACGTGACGGGTTAACACACCACCAACTCATTTCATTCTGCCACAGAGTTCAATCTTGAAACAAGCCACACTAGCCTACCAATTCCACACTGATTTATATTATGGAACAAGTAAAATCAACATTTAATGTGTATTTTATTAAGATATAAAAATATTACACAATGGTCAGTTTGTACACCATTAAGTGTAAGTAAATAATACCTCAGGATTATGATCTTACATACTAAACTTAAAAACTGTAACTTTCCAAGTTTCAGTAATAGGCAAAATTGTGTTAATCCCTTAAGAAAAATAACTTACCAGTAACAGGTCATATGCTAAGCAGTCAAATACTTATATTGTATAGGCTGAAAAGAATCCATGTAAAATCAAGTCATATGCTGCCTATATCACATTACTATCATTAGGCTGTCTGGCAACTATATCAAGATTGATATATTAATGGTAATACTTTATAAAGATAATAATGTTACAACCTAAGATATATAACAATTTAATTTTCTTGAACATTAAACTAATGGTCATATGCTTAAAAAATAAAAAAAAAAAATAAAAAAAATAAAAAAAGGTATTCCACATTTGTGCAACTGGTATATTCCACAAGTGGATTCTACAATTTATCCGTATGTTTAGTCACCACTGTGACAGAGTGAGACTGCTAAGCGTGATGATATAGGAAAAGTGATTTTAAAGTAAATAATCATACATTAGTATCTGAGAATGGATATGAAGGATCTTCTTACATTTCACACATTTTCCCAGTAATTCTGGCATTTAACGACTGCACAAATGTGGCACAAATGTGGATTCAACAATTTGTTTAAGCACATCAATTGCTGTCAAGTGCAACTCATGGCTGCTACATTTTGTTTAAGCATATGATCATAAGTTTACTAAGAATACAGTACCTACATATAAACCAATGCCAGGAATTTCCAATCTAAATATTATATTATAAAATGATACAGTTCACCAAGTCTTACAAAAGCAAGTAGTAGTAGTTTACCTGATAAATATACTCTTAAGTGCAGACAATATAGCTAAGGATTATTCAATTATAAATCTATCAAGATAAAACACACTCAAGACTTTCATTAAGCAGCTCCTACAAAGAAAATACAAACAGTACTTGACCACTTTACTTCAGTTACAGGATTCAAGCACTCGGCATACTTTATCGGTGCTTTTTTAGCATCATCAGAAGACTGGAAGATTTGGAATTTATCTGTTTGTGGAATCCTTCCTCATAAAATGTTGTCATAAGTTTCTTCTTGAGCGTAGCAAGGTTTGGCATTTTATCACATGATGGCACATTAAGAAGGGTAGAGAACAATTCTTGCCACATCTCCTTCTGCCAGTACCTGGTTTTAGAGAGCAGAGAAATGGTTAGAGTATATATTTTTATATGACAAATTCAATTTCTTTTTTGAAATATCCAAACCAACAGTACACCTCAACATCAAGAAACAAGGTTACAAACTGCTTCTTCTAATTTCTATCTGGCAGTATATGACATTTTGGTTCGGCTAATTAAATGAAAATACTGTATGTGCACCCACTCATCATTCAAGCCTTCATAATTTTTAGTACCATCCAATTCTGAACCAGATAAAACTTTGCATTATGGTATCTTGTACCAGATGCATTTTAATAAATACAGGAAAACCTTCATGTATCACATGGTAATGTCTGGGAAAGAAAAACATGTGGTATGAAAAGTGAATGGAACAGCATATCAATGGGAGAATATGCAGAAGGTAGAGTGGCTGAAAAATATAAGAATCAAGTACGGACAAATTATCTAGGAAACATTTATGCCTCAGCTATCTTAACTCATGCAATTTCCAGTATGGTGGCAAGAGGAAGACATCAGGAGTAATGATAATGACTCTCTAATATTGGCATCTGGCAAAAGTACAGCAGACCGTCACACTGGGTTTAATGGATGTCATGAAGCCCACCGATCTTTCACTGGTTATAAGGAACAATGTCCATTGGATGGGGTGCAATGGGTTGCAATACATGTGTTTTCTACTCTTTTTACTCCAGCCTGGGTGGTAGGTGGGGGTGCTCACCATCCACTCACTTGATGTAGTACTGCTCTCAGGTGCCTGCCCAAAACTCTTCCTTCCTTCTTCCTTTCCCTCCTCTTCTGTCTTTCTTTCTTTCATTCTTTCCTCATCCATCTGTCTACAGGTTACTCTACATTAAGTGACATGCCAAATGGTTTCTTGTACACCAGGAAACCATTTACTACAATGGGTAGTAACCACATAACCAAATTATGGCACCTGATAGTTTAGTGGGTAATTAGGGCATTCCAACTGGATTAAGTCTGTGCAGGTTTAAATGTAGAGGGGTGGTTGGAGTTTATTGCTCACGTATTGCTACTCTGGGATGAGTGAGGTTGGTCACTCTCATCTTAACTTGTAGGCGCCAGGTGACGGTTATATCAGACGCAAAGTTCGTGGATCGGGGACGCTGGGTGATGGCTACAAGCACATTTGTTTTCGTGACATTGTTTGAAGCGGCCAACAATTTATCTCGTCACATAAGGGTGGTGGCATACTCCCGCCTCCACAATGAAGCATGAGTCAGTCTGTCCCGCGCCCTGGCCAGGTGTAGTACAGTGTCTTAAAGATCGTCCTTGTCCAAATCTGTCCCTGCTGACCATGGCTCCCTTGCATCTTCCACCCTAGCCAAACTCCTGCTGAAGGATGTGAGGAAAGAGCTTGGTAACAGTGCCATAGGACATGTACTTAATGATACTGTGTCCACTCTTGCAAAGAGTGGCGAAACTTCTTCAGAGAACGGAGGAAGTTATCACGCTGAGAGCAACGTGTCACATGAGCCCACCCCTGCTCCCTCAGACACATCGGATAACGACATGAAAGTGCTTCAGGAGGCTGTAGAGGCATAAAGAAAGTGACTATTTGTTACTGATGAGGAGGAGGATGTGCCAGGAAAGTGAAGGAGATGGTGGTGACAATGACAGTCACATCTCCATAAATGCCACCACCAGGTCTCTCCACCACACTCTGAGCAAGAAGGTCACCTTCCCTCCCGCCACGACCCTCATCACCACAACCTGGCACCTCAAGGGCCATTTCCCCAGAACCCAGCCCTTCATATGTGAGGAAAACAAGGTCTGCGGTTCCACCTTGGACACGTGGTATGCCAGCATCACCCTAAGGAGTCCCCACTACAGGTAAGTCATCACCCACATCCTCCCCCACCTCCACTGCCCCATTCCCCTCCTGCCTGTGGTAGTGGGCATGCAGGTGGCCACAGGCATGCTCGTGGTACAAAGAGGCGCCTTATTCCAGCTAAATCAAGCCAAAGCAGCCCCGGCATTGACAGGCTTGGCACTTTTGTGTGGGAGGAGGGTGAAGGTTTCCAGCCTACCCTACCTGCCTTTTATGAGACAGGGGCAGGTGTTTAGAGGGAGCACCTGGAGGCAGGTCAACCAACAATCCTATCCTTCTTCCGAGCCATATTTACTACCAGTATTATGCAGCACCAGGCTATATCTGTCCGCTGGCTTGAAGTGTTGATACCCCAGAGTGCAAAAATGAATGAATGGTCAGCACTGGAGATGGGGGAAATGTGTGTGTGGCTTGCACTGACAATGATAATGGCACAAGTAAAGAAGCATGTCCTTCACAATTATTGGGCAATGGATGAAATATTACACACACCTGTCTTTGGTAAGTACATGGCCTGTGACAGGTACTTGGCCATTCTCAAGTTCCTTCACCTTAACAGGAACTATGGCCCAGTCCCAAATGACAGGTTGTGGAAGATCAGGCCACTTCTTACCATGCTGAAAGCCATTTATCAGGCTTTTTTGGCCATTTCAGAAAGTGGTTATTGATGAGTCGCTTGTCCTATTCCGGGGACGTTTAGCATTTCTTCAGTATGTGCCTTCCAAACGACATGCTTTGGCCCAAAGTTCTTTGCCTTATGTGACTGCAAGACTGGATATGTGCTAGACGTGACACTGTACTCAGCTACAGGTGTGGATATACCCAGCGATGATCCCCATGGGTTTTCTGCTGCTGTAGTAAAAGTGCTGATGGACAGGTACAGTGCTCCCTCCTTTAACGTGAGTAAAGTAGACTGGCCACATGCTGCGGTATACTCTTCCGTGGTATATGTTCCATATGTTTCCATTATAAAGGGCTAACCTAGGCTGGACATTTTTCAAAATTGCCATTTCACCCAAAATCCCACCCAAACCCTCCAAAAAACACCCTTCTGATATTTACTCTGGTACTCATACACAGGAAGTTATTGAAAATACATAAGGATAGTTCCTATGCATTAATAAAAAAAAGTGTAGGTCGCTAACCTGACTGGCTCTGCTGGCCACATTCGCTGTCTCTGGTGCCACCAGACCCCATTCTCTGTAGTCACTGGTGAGATGTGGCTGGCTGGTCCCCTTTGTCATCAGAGCCAAGCCCTTCAAAGTCCATGGAGAAAACAATGGATATAACCTCTTCGTCTGGTTAAGCACTGTCTTCCGGGCTTGATTGCCAGAGGATGGCTGTTGTGAAGTTTCCTGACGAACTTGAAAAAAGTCTGTGATCATTCACTCGCACCCTAAACATCTCTGTGTACTGCCTCACATAACTGGCCACTAATGCAGCAGTTTGCTCGGCTCGGTCCTTATCTGTGTCCTGGTTGATGATGACGAAGGTGAGCCTCTCTAAATTCCACAATTTCTCTCAGCGTGCTTGTTGCTATCCCTCCTGCTGGCCTTTCCTCTGCCTCTCCCTGTTCTTTGCCCTCTTCCTGCAGCTGGTCCATCAGTTCCTCGGTGTCCAGGATGGGGTCTGAAGCAAGAAGCTCCTCTATGTCATCAGCATTGAGTTGTTCCATGCCAGGAATTCTCCTTGCTACCCTCACCGCTGTGTCAACCCCCTGTGGCTCGGTCTCTAAGTTAAGCCTGTGCCCTGGCAAACCTTGCAAAATATTGTGCCACACGTGATGCACCATGGCCTGCATCAGCTCATTCCAGGCTTCAACAATGGTGTCCACTCCGTTTTTTATATTAAACGACTTCCAAAAGTTGATGAAAAACTATTCCTCCCTGGAATGCTGTGTGGCGGTGGTGGCAGCGACAGCCTGTGGCAGTGGTGAGTCATGGCTCATGCCAGGAGTAGGTGACTCAGGCCATGGTGAATCTGGTGAAGTTGCCAGCTCAATCAAATCTTCTTCAGTGTCAGTGGCAGCTTGGAGCATAGCAACGGTCTTTGAGGCATAGGTTGCCTTCAACACTACAATCACTTCTTGGTCAAGGAGCTGGAATGAGGTTGTGTTCGGAGGCATGAACACAACCTTGATGTTGGGATGGTGATCGTCGAGGAGTGGTGAGTGACTTGGCGCACTGTCTAAGAAGCAGGATCTTAAATGCCAGGTTGTGTTGCTTGCAGAAATCTTCTGCTTCTTTTGTGAGGCACTTGTCAAACCATTCAAGACAAACTGTACCAGACATCCACCCCTTCTTGTCGTACATCCAGTGCACACTGAGCTTGTCCATATCACAGTTCCTGCAGGCGTGTGGTTTCTTGGCTCATGAGATAACAAGTTGTTTCATTTGCATGTCCCAGAGGCATTACAGGTTAGAAGTAGAGTGAGTCTTTCCTTAGACGCCTTGTAACCACGGGCCTGTCACTCACACCGTTGGATGTAGGTCCTTGTGGGCATTTTCTTCCAAAAAAGGCCCCGTCTTGTCAGCACTAAAAATTTTGTCATGGGTGTACCCACTGTCTCTAATGACATCTCTAGAAATGCAAGGAAGGTAGAAGCAGCAGAAACATCAGCACTGGCCCCCTCACCAGTTAAACTAACACTCCTTAACCCATTCCTCTCAATAAAAGAATTTAACCAACCTTTTGAGGCCTTGAAGGGTGTCAAGTTCTCCTGGTTTAGCCATCTACTTACCTGACTGTAGAGATGTTTGGCTTTATCACATAGCGTAGTGCCGTCGGTAGGAATATTTCTCTGTCCCTGCCGCTCGATGAACCGAAGTAGAAGTCGCTCTGTGATCTTCAATGTTGCATTCCTGATCTTAAAATTTGTGTTACTCGATACCGCATTACAGAAGGAAACACTGTACTTCCACAAAAACCACATCTTGTACATCGACAATGACTACACTTCTCTGGCACTGATGCATTATTTACTTAAATGTGGGACTGGGTTCTGTGGAACTGTCTGTGCACAAAGACAGAATTTTCCATCATTCCCAGAAAAGACTGAGAAAGGTACCCTGTTAACCCGGAAATGTGGTAACATGTTGGCCATATACTGGCACAGCAAGCAAAAGGTCAATATGCTTACGACAGTTCACCGTGGGGTTTTGCAGGACACAGGCAAGACAGACTACAGGACCGAGCAACCAATGTTGAAGCCAGTTGCCATCAATGATTACGATATCATGTGGCTTGTGAATACTGTATATCTGATATGCAGTGAAGAGATAGGTTACCTTTGGAAGTCTTGCAGATGGTATAAAAAGGCATTCCAGCACCTTTTGGATATCAGTATTCTGAACAGTTTCATACTTTACAATGAGGATGTGGGTAAAAAATCTTTCCTTACGCAAGTATGAAAAAGAACTGGCACAGCAGCTCCTTGAAAAGTATGGAACTGTTGAGGTTGCAAGTGAAAGAAGGCAAGTGTACCAGGTGCCACCGGCTGGCATTATCTCGTTCGTCTAGGCCAAACACCTGCAGGGCAAGTGACCTACAGGCATTGTCATGTGTGTTCAATGACAAAACATCAGCCCACTGGATGCAAGGAAATGGCCCATCAGTGTCAAAAGTGCAAGACTGCACTTTGTCCACAGTGTTTTTTCATGTTCCACCATGAACATGAATTTTAATCACAGGAGTGTGGGACCTTGTATGTAAACAGTGAACAAAGACAAAAAAGTGTTATGTTTGTGATTTTCTTTTTTTCTTTTTCAAGTACAGAAATTACATACAGTAATACCTCAAATATCCGATGTAATAGAGCCAAAGGTATGTCTGAATATTGGTTTTGTCCGGATATTGGTCCTGAAGCTCCAGCACTGGTTTTTCATGACCCTAACCTAATCTAACCTAAATCAGAAAACTACCTTCCTACCTCCCTACTGGACATGTATAGCACTTATTTAGGTTCCTTTTCACATAAATAATGCACATATAGCATGAATTTATTGAATTTAAACCAAAAAATGATGATTTAGAGGTGAGTAAATCATAGGAGCTCAGAACTTGCCAGCATAGTATAAGTAAGTATCTGACATGGAAATTATCTTTTCTCACATTTTATGCACTAAATTATTGGATACAAAGCATCAAGTACAATAAATGATGTAAACTGCTACCAGAAAAATGGTTAGGTTAGGTTAGGTTAGGTTAGGTTATGACTGGACATGAAATTCACTGCTTCCACCTTTTTCATAGTTGGTGCAATTAATAACCATGAATGAAAGAATTAAATTAAAAGCAGGAAATTATGATTAACACAATGTTAGGTTAGGTTAGGTTGGGACCGGACATGAAATTCACTGCTTCAACCATTTTTCTAGCTGTTTTACTTAAGAACCATGAATGGAAAAATTAAATAGCAAGCAGGAAATTATGATTAACATTTTTGGTAATTTTTTAACACATGTACAGCATGATGAAAACAGGTTAGGCATGAAAATCTTTATGGTAACCATAGGTTAGGTTAGGTTAGGACCGGACATGAAATTAACTGCTTCAACCTTTTCTCTAGCTGTTTTACTTAAGAACCATGCATGGAAAAATTAAATTGCAGGCAGGAAATTATGATTAACATTTTTGGTAATTTTTTGACACATGTACAGCATGATGAAAACAGGTTAGGCATGAAGTTAGGGTACTTACGAACAAAAAGCGGCCGTCCTGATGTAATAACCCACTCTATCATCTCCGACTCTGACAGGAAGACCTTGCACCTGGCACACCTTTCCACTTGAGAATCACCACCACTTATCACCAACACTTTCCACAGGGTTTTTTTTTTATAACTGGAATAACATCACTTCACTGCACTGTACATAACAGAAAATTCCCGTGTGGTCTAGTGACGATCCATGGAGAATTTAGTCACTGTCAGAGTCCGAGATGAGCAGACGGAGGCGGCGTAGGGGCATCTTGGTGCGTACGGGCATCTTGGTGCGACGTGGTGATACACTATCCACTACAGAGGACTCGGAAGATAGACGCAAACTAACATCCAGTGGTGATTCAGCCGTGCCTGATGTGCTGGGCTGTGGCTCGGAGCTAGAAGGCCTGTCTTCGTGAGATGATGGTGTGGAATGAGAGTGGACGACGGCAGGGTTGACTGGCCTGGAAAAACTATCAATGGTTGATTGACGCAGAGGACGACGATTTTGACGATTAATGATGCGTTGCCTGAAACCTCGCTCTTCACTCGCCAATTCTAATGACCCCATCTCTCTGTCGCAGTCCGGGTGTTCTAGGTAGTCAAGGACGAACTCCACATAGTGCCGGATTGTGCTCAGCCTGGGGATCGTTGGGGTAGTTGCAAGCTTTGAGGAGTCCGCATCATCGTCACTGTCCTCGTCAGAATCTTCCTGCTGGGTACTCGGACCAGCAACAGTAGATGCGTTCTCGGTATCAGACATGATCTGATACCCAGGATCGCCCTCATCGTCATCCAACCACTCGCGCACTTCGTCGACATCCACATCGTCTCCACCCGTACGAAGCCTTGCATGAAAGTCATCCATGTCAAAACCCAGAAAATCGTGCACCACATCACTTCCACGAAGCAGGTGAGACCAACCATTTTCTAAAGTCTTGACAGAGACTTCCTTCCATGCATTTGCCCAGTTGAAGACGGCAGACTTGAGGTTGTATCGGCGAATGTTTTCGAGAGTTTTTTGTCCTCACATGTCACGTCCTTCCCTGCGATCGTCCTCGTCCTCGTACACAACCATCACCTCATCCAAAAACTTCCGTCGGTATAGCCTCTTCGTTGCCACAATCACTCCCTGGTCCATTGGTTGGATGAGAGCAGTTGTATTAGATGGCAAAAACAGACACCTGATGAGACCATTCTCAGCCACCAACTACCTTGTCTGACGGATGCGCAGGTGCATTGTCAAGAATCAGGAGGGCCTTTACCTGGTCTCGTGGGATTTTCAGTGTCTCCGTCTGATAACGAATGACCTCCTTAACAAAGTGTTGGTGGAACCAATTTTTGAAGATCTTGGTTGTAAACCAAGCCTTTAAAGAATGATACCACACGACAGGAAGGGCATTCATTAACCCACGAAGGCACCTAGGCTGCTTTGCACGGCCTACAATAACGGGCTTGAGCCGGTGCATGCCGTTAGCATTGGCACTGCACAAAGCAGACACCCGTTGCTTCGAGGGCTTGGGACCAGGTAAACGTTTCTCCGTCTCCTCAGCGAGAGAGTTTGTGGGTATTGAACGGTAAAATAGGACAGTTTCGTCAGCGTTGTAAACTTGACCGAGAGTGAGGCACTCCCTATCAATCAAGCCCTTCACCTTCTGCTGAAACTGTTCTACTCCTTCGTTGTTAGCGTCCAGAGCTTCGCCATGGGTCTTACGGTTGGTAAGTCCGTGTCGTAACTTAAACGCGAAGAGCCAACCTTCAGATGCCTTGAAGTCTGGGGCGTCGTGTAGCCTTGCGAACTTTTCAGCAGCAGCTTTCAGCTCCGTTCCACGTACCAACACACCTGCAGCACGTTGTTGTCGATACCAAATCAACGTGGACCGGTCGATGTCTGCATACTTTGGAGTAAACATCACCTTCCTCTCCACATTTCGTCTGGTCTTCAATGCGAAATCAGCCGTGTACTGCTGTAGTTTGTCTCGGGACTTCTTGATATCAAACAAGGTGGAGCGAGGGAGGTTAAACTCACGTAGTATGCGTCCTGTTGACCAGCCGGCGTCCACCTTGTCCAATATCTACCTCTTCTTCTCCAGAGTCAGAACCACTTTCTCCTCTTCTCAGGAGGCGGGGCCATCATCACACACATGATGAAGAAGGTGAAGAGCAGTATCAAGCACTGTAGGAGGCAGGGTATCACCACAAGGGCAATCGCTTCGGCCGCCATTTTTGGAGTTGTTCATGAGGCACGAGCTGAGTGGGTAATGGCGACCAATAGTGGCGCCACGAGTGTAAACATAGCCGATCAGCACGAACGGGAAATTCAAACTGACGCGGTCCCAAAAAATCAATTTTTTCCCGATTTTTTTCATTTTTTTTTGCATTTTGGGGGTTGGGCAGCCCACAATATCCGAATAGTGAGTATGTCCGACTATTGGACGTCCGAATAATAGAGGGATTACTGTATGTCCCAAGTTGATGTGAAGTGCTTGTACATATGTAGTTACCCTACCACCTATGAAAGAAAACCTTATGTACACCAGAAGAAAATTACTTTCTGTGGTGGCACTTAGGTATATTTCTTGCCCTTGTTTTACTGTGCAAAATAAGTGATGATACACTCTGTACATGTGATACAGTGCAAACAGAGTAAGTAATATATTACATAATTAGTAAGAAAAGCATTAGCCCAATGCCAAGAAAATGTGCCAAAAAGCTTACACAACAGTACAATTATCTACCTCATGGATTAGAATAAGGTATTCATTACACCAGTGTGTGCTACTGGTGGAAAAAATGAAATGGAAAGAAAGAAATTTCCTCTCAAAGTGTATCCAGGGTGCAAAGTTGTAAGACAGAGAGGGAAAAATGGGTAAGTATTGTGTCCTTCACCTTCTCCCACACACAAACTGGGCAATGTGCAACACTACTATGGCCGGAAAACCATACACAGGCACACCCCGGTTTAACGATGCAATTGATTAAGTAAAAACCTATCGCTAAGCAGGGTATCTTATCTTGGGGTAGATTTAACATGTAAAGTATACGGATGCATTTTTGAGCCTTGGGTTCCCCCCCAACCAAGTCATAAACCCACACAAATGAGTCCAAAAACAAATTTCTAGCTAACCTAAACCCCCAAATAGCTTTAAAACAAGCTCAAATAAGTCTAAAAGCAGTTTATAACTCACCTAAACCCAAAAATAAAATCTGAAAATAATTAAAAATAAGTCTGAAAAAAATCAAATTCAGTAAACTGTATCCCAGAATGACAATGTTCACCCCACCTAAGACTAAAACACATCATTCTAAGTCTAAAAACAGTTTATAAATCAACCTAAACACAATTTTAAGTCTAAAACTTTATCCAAAAAAAAAAAAAAAAAAAAAAAATCTTTTTACAAGAATTTGGCCATGGTTCGGCGGGGTAGGGTGGTATTTCTACCCCCATCGCTATGCTGGGGTATCGCACATAGGGCTATCTTATCTCGGGGTCTGCCTGTATGCGAGCCACACGTACCGGGTCATGACTCATACCCATAGCTGTGAGTAGGGAAAGTGGGGGAAATTGGCTACTAAATGGAAAATTCCACAGCAAGATGTCGGGAAGCATTACAGACATACCACTCTCCCAGGGAAGTCAGTGTTAAAAATGCTGGCCGGAGTGTGGGCACCAAGACCGAAGTCTGGGCCAAATGTTACAAGACAGACACATCCTGACTCACGCATCCCAAGTACCCTGTCTTCTTTGCGTCCCTCCATATCAACGGAACCATCTACAGACCTGGGGATGCTTTCATTCGCAAGAAGAGTTGGTGAGCAATATGGTTTTATTTTGTTTCTCTAGCTGCTCTGAAACATTTGCCGTGATTAAGTACTTTTAGATAGGGGAATCTGGGGGACACTTAACCTGCCCAAAAAAAACAGTTATATGGTTACCACCTAGCATACTAAATGGTTTCCTGGGTACAGGAAACCATTTGGCTTGCCACTCAGTGTACAGACCATACGGCATCCCTACACTGAGTGAGTGGATGATGGGCGCCCCCATCTACCACAAAGGCCTGTGAGGCTAGGGGACTGACAAGAGATCGAGCTGGCTGGATGAATGTTGTGAGAAGTGCAAGATCAGAGATTTGGCACCCCTTTTTTACATGACAGCATCCGGATTGACTCTGTCGGATATGTTTATGTGGAGCTACAGAAAGTGGTGAATATTCTGGGCATATCAGTCAGACCCAGGATTACGGGGGCTTGAATGATGAGTGAATGGAAGCGTGGCCCACTGGACTGGGCAATCTTAGGCTGTCTGAACATGCTATTCCTCACGCTGACCTAGGGTAAGAAAGGAGGTCCAGATGATAATGATGATGATTACCTTGACTCTATCGCAAATGCTTATGTTAAACTACAGAATGTGGTGAATGTTTCTTGGCGTATCAGACAGAGCCAAGATTCGGGGGCTTGAATGATGAGTGAATGGAAGTGTGGCCCATTGGATTGGGCAAACCTGGGCCGTCTGGACGCTGCTACTCCTCACCCTGCCCCAGAGTGGAAAGAGGTCTGGATGATGATGATTCTCTGACTGCTACACTTTCCAAGATATTAAGGTTTGAAAACAAGCATGTTTGGGAAAGTTGCCCATACAAAGAGGCTGGCAGCTTTAAAATTGCCCGTCGTCCTGGGGTTAAATGTCAGGACCAACTTGCCAAGCCCTGGGCTCCTACACCCCTCATGGGACAACACTGCATTAGAAGATGAATGAATGAATTTACTTCAACCAGGCCTGGAATTGCCCTCTCCCCATTGTGACTGCTGAGTTTTAATCGCAATCTATAGTATCGTAATACTGCACTAGGCATGAAGAAGCGCTATGACACAACAGTGAAATAAGTTTCAAAAGGGCAATATCATGGGCCAGGTTAGTATAAAATGGGTACAGTTTACATTTTTAGTACTGTACTCGAATATGTTTGAAAATAAATGAGCACAATAGAATAAGCTTGAAATCCCACCTGGGGGAGGGGGAGATATAACAGCCTTTCAGTATTAATTCTCCAAATTAGTCTGTTTTAGCAAGTGTCCACTTTTTGTAACAGCTGGCCTAAATAAAATGCTCTAAATATACAGTTTGGAAACATGTGATGGCCAGTCCAGCTAAAATGCAGTAATTGCATGGAAACTTACATTGTGGACAATCCAATGGGTTAGCAACTCAACTGGAGAGAAAAAAAAAAAAAAATCTTTATCTGTCAACCTCATGCAGGCGCCGAACAATAAGTAAGTCTAATGTACATGATATATCTTAAATGAAATGATTCACTGACTTTTAAACAAGAATCTACTATATAACACACATGAAAAAAAGCAGAAAACCATAGGTTAGAATGTGCAAATTTAGGATATCCCCCCCACACCTTTAAATACCCAAGGAGATACTACCATAAGAATGGAATGTGGTTGCGAGCTTGGCAACTATAGTCACGGTGCGCTACTCTGAGGTTGTTATTATCGTGCCCTGGCAAACTACCATTCAAAAGTGCACCTGATTTCATGTATAAGACGAGTGTGATTCGTGTATAATATGTTCGTGTATAATAATATTTGTGTATACAGTAATCCCTCCACTAGCCGACGTAATAGAGCCAAAGGCATGTCCGGACAGTGGTCTTGTCCGGATAGTGGCCCTGAAGCTCCAGCACTGGTCATTCATGACCATAACCTACCCTAACCTAAATCAGAAAACTACCTTCCTACCTCCCTACCGGACATGTACAGCACTTATTTAGGTCCCTTTTCACATAAATAATGCACGCAAAGCATGAATTAATTGAATTTTAACCAAAAAATGATGATTTAGAACTTGCCACCATGGTATAAGTAAGTATCGGACATGGAAATCATCTTTTCTCACATTTTATGCACTAAATTATTGGATACAAAGCATCAAATACAGTAAATGATGCAAATTGTTACCAGAAAAATGGTTAGGTTACGTTAGGTTAGGTTAGGTTATGACCGGACATGAAATTCACTGGCATTCACCTTTTTCACAGCTAGTGCACTAAAATAATGAACACAAAGCATGAATTCATTTAAATTTTACCCCAAAAGAATGAATTTGAGGTAAGTTAGGCTCAGCTGTTCACTGAGTTGGCAGCCTTGTTTAGGTACAGGACATGAAAATCAATGGCATTCACCTTTTTCACAGCTGGTGCACTTCAATACTAGTGGTAACCATGCATGAACAAATTAAATTAAAAGCAGGAAATTATGATTAACAAAATGGTTAGGTTAGGTTAGGTTAGGTTATGACAGGACATGAAATTCACTGGCATTCGCCTTTTTCATAGCTGGTGCACTTCAAAACCATGCATGAAAAAATTAAACTGAAAGCAGGAAATTATGATTAACATTTATGGCAATTTTTTAACTCATTTACAGCATGCTGAAAACAGGTTAGACATGAAAATCTTTATGGTAATCATCTTTCACACAAATCA
>JAGKTI010008017.1:21941-34920 GCA_018397915.1 Birgus latro | reverse complement strand
ACATTTGCTCTCTTCCATTCCCGAGGCACTTTCCCTTCTTCCAGCGAACACACAATTAAACTGTGAATCTTATCTGCCAGTTGGTCTCTGCATTCCTTCAGTACCCAATTTGAAATTCCATCTGGTCCTGGGGCTTTCCTTACATCTTGAGTTTCCAGTAATTTGTACACTTCCTGTACTTCCACTTTTATATCTTTTATCACTACACTCCTAGTCACTCCTTCCCCCTCCACAAACTCCCCTTCATTAGTAAAAACTGATTGGAAACGTTTGTTCATTATTTCAGCTTGCATTGCCGCATCATTATAGACCTCTCCTTCTACTTTCAGTTTGGTGATTCCTTCCTTTTGCTTCAATTTGCCATTAACAAATCTATAAAACAATTTGGGTTCATCCTTACATTTGTCGATTATACCTTTTTCAAAGTTCCTTTCTTCCTCTCTACGAATTCTTGTATATTCATTTCTAGTTCTTTTATATTCTTCCTTTGTTCTGTTATTACCTCTCTTTCTCCATTTGTTCCATGCCATGTTCCTCTCTTTTTTTGCTATAATACACCTTCTATTATACCACTCCTTTTTCCTGTATTCTTTCCCACTTACTCTTGGAACATATTTATCCACTCCTGAATTATAGAGGTCTAGGAAGATATTCCACTTCCTCTGAATCTCTCTTGTTTCTCTGAATTTTCTCCAATCTGCATTTTCAAAAAATTTACTCAATTCCGTAAAGTTTGCTTTCCCAAAGTTGTATCTTCCCTGCCTATGGAGCTCATCTCTTGGCACCACGTTCCCTGTTATCATCTGGAACTCAATGACCACGTGATCACTTTTTCCCATAGGACACATATATTTCAAGGATTCAATTACGTCAGGTTCTTTGGTTAGCAGTAAATCTAATCTTGCTGGGGTGTCATCACCTCGGAATCTTGTCTCTTCTTTGACCCACTGCGTCATTACATTATTCATCACAATGTTTAACAATATAGTGCCCCACGAATCTTCGCCGCCTCCTGAGTCCCATTCCTCCCAGTTCACCTCTTTACAATTAAAATCACCCATTAGAATTATATTGCTGCTTTTCTCAATCACTTTCTGTAGGTAACTAACCATGTCTGACAACATCTCCTGGTATTCATCATCAGTCCATGCTCTTGTCTTAGGTGGAACATATACTACTGCTATATCTCTCTAACAGTTCTCTCCAGTTTCTAATTTCATGTTTATCACTTCAGCCCTACCCTCTCCCATTTCCACAGAATCTATATTTAGGTTATTCTTCACTGCTATCATCACTCCTCCTCCCATTTTATCTTTTCTGTCTCTTCTCCACAATTTGTATTTGCCATCTCCCATATGGATATCAATATTCTCCCTTAACTTGGTCTCTACAAAGCACATAACATCAGGTTCTTGTACCCTCAAGAAATCGTTGATTTCTAACATTGCCGATATTAATCCATCAACATTAGTGTACGCCACTTTTAAACTTTTTTCGTTATTACTTATACCGTCTTTTCTCCTCCTCTCCGTCGGTACCACTTCCTCAATTTCTGGTCCATAACTCTCCAATAAAACACTGTCTTCTCCTTCTCCGTTCTTTGTTCGTTTTTTGCCTTAGCTTCCTTTACTAACTCCTTTATTTTAGCTCTTTCTTCCTCATTTGCATCTCTCCTTAACCAGACATTTTCGAACCCCTCTTTGTCTGCTAATTTCCATGTCCTATTCATGATTTCATTTACTATTGCCTGGGACTTGAACTTCACCTTCAATGGCCTTGCCCCTCCTTCCTCATACTTACCTAACCTAAACACTTCTTCAATCTCTTCTAGGGCTTCATTGTTACCCTCCATGACTACTGATAATATTTCTTTAACTTTACTCGATTCTTCTCTTTCTCTTTCAGATCTTATCGTGATACGCTTTTCTTTTACCCCTAAAATAATTACACATTTTTTCTTATCTGCTACATCCCTGACTAGAGCTTCTCTACTTTTCAATACCCTAACCACTTCCTTCTCCACCTTTTCCTTGCTTTGTTGTTCAATAATCTCTTTCAAATTTACATTCCCTTCCTCCTGAATTTTCTTCCACCCCTTTTGTTGCTCCTTGATTTCCTTAATATGTTCATCTTGCATCCTTGATTTTGAATCATACTCCTCTAATTTACTTTTCATTCTGTCTCTTTCTTCTTCCAACCTCCTGTTTTCCCTCTTGAGGTGTTCTATTTCATTTGTGGCAGATTCGTTGCTCGTTTTTGATTCCGTGACTTCTCTTTCCTGTTCTGCACTGCATGTGTAAACTTTTTCCAGCTCGTTCTGTAAACCTTTGATCTCTCTCTCCTGTTGTAAGATCCTCTCCTGCAGCTCCCTAATTACTACCCATACCTTCTTCAATTCCTGGACATTCTTCTCCGCCGTTTTTTCTACTCCAGCTACTCTTGTTTGATACAATTTTGAACTTCCATTTCTCGCATCTTCGTCGGAGAAACCCACAAATTCACTTTCGCCAGACGTAAACAAACCGCCGTCGCTTTCCGCCATGATGCAACCATATGGAAACTTTTCTACGCTGTATCTTGCTCTCTTTATCCCAGAGCCCGCTTTTTTTTTTAACTTTTGTCCGACGGAACCACCACTCACGCACTCATTTCTATAATCACAATAGGCTGGTTTCCTTTCGCCGCTGATTCCACGATTATTTCCCTGCAGTCCAGGAGGACGTCTGTCCACGTCGGCGACCTGTGTGTGTGTGTGTGTGTTTAATGCAAGGAAGAAGGAACCAAAGGCCACAGGCCTGCATACTGTTCGTTCCAAGAAAAAGCAAAAACAATACAAAAGAGAGCCAAATTCAAGATCCGTTCATTTCGAGATGCCTGGACACACTGCGTTTGAAAGACTGGAGATCATAGGAAGTAGGAAATACAGACAGAGGAAGACAGTTCCAGAGTTGACCAGTTGCATAAATGAAGGACTGGGAGTAACGGTTAACTCTTGCATTAGAGAGTTGGACAGAAAAGGAATGAGATTTTATTGCTAGACAGATACTACGTGCCCGTCGTAGAGGTGGAGGGATGCAAGCAGACAGTTCAGAGGCATAGTGACTGTTGAAGTTGCGATAGAAGAGAGATAAAGATGCAACAGTGCGGTGAAGAGACAAAGGTTGAAGTGAATCAGTAAGAGGAGGAGAGTTAATGAGACAAAAAGCCTTTGATTCCATCCTGTTGAGAAGAGCTGCATGTGGGGAGCCTTCCCACACATGAGAGTTGTACTCCATACACGGGCGAATAAAACCCGTGTACAAGGTCAACAACTGTGCAGGGGTAAAGAAAGTTCGGTGAGTGAACAACACTTATATTGCCTATATTATTGTGTGAAAACCAATATACTTTTTTACTACATATAAATTTGTACCAAATAAATAAATTAATACCTAAATCGAGTGGTTTAAAACAGTTACCCCTTCCATACTACTATTTTCTCTGGAGCCAGGCCAGCTTTAAAGCACAAGCCAGGTGAGGGTACTGTTACCTGTATCAGACATTTTTAAGTTCAGGTGGGCGATTTCTCTATGAATTTTTGATGTTTCTCAGCAAAAGCGGAGGTTAGAACAAAAAACAAAACAAAAAACAAAAACAAAAAAAAATTCACTGGGATTGGAGGAATCAGTTGTGGAAAATCGGCTGGGATGTGACAGTTTGAAGGTCTTTCGTAAGTCTTTTTTTTTTTTCATGAGTCCATCTCACATTCTCATACCCTCTCTCTCTCTCCAATCCAACCCTAACCATCCCATTATTACTAAGGACACTAAGTTCTTTCCCTCTACCCCATCTTTATACTCCACCCCTACTTGTGTGCTATCCTCTCTCTCTCTCTCTCCTCTCCAACCCAGCCCTAATCCCATAATTACTGAGGTCACAAAGTTCTTTCCCTCTACCCCATTGCCTTTCTACTCCATACCTACTTCTTTGCTATCTCTCACTCTCCAGATTAAAGCCCATTAATGATTCCACTACTCCCCTACCTGTCCCTGAACTGCAATTATCACCTCACCTCCTTGTCAGTGTCTTCACCTGACCCCATCCTTCCTTGCTGTGACTAACCTGTCACACATACATACAAACACACACACACACAATTTTTTTCGTATCTGTGGGTTTTTCATAAGTCGATCCTTCGTAAGTAGGGGTCTGACTGTACTTAGGTGTTCTGCAGCTGGGGAGAGTGCAGTGACATACATCTGCCCTATCCCATGTTCCACTAGTGTGTGTGTGTCTGTGTGTGTGTGTGTGTTCTTACCTACATAATTGTTCTAACTGTATCTTTACAGGAATGAGTCAAGCTCGTACTGTCCCATGTCTTAAACCATTATTATCGTACATATCCTTAAATTTGTGAATTGTTTTGGCACACAGTAATCTCTTTACTATCCGGACGTCCACTATCCGGATACATCACTATTCAGACATCATAGGCTGTCCAAACCCAAAAATGCCCCAAAATTCGGAAAAATCCGAAAAAAATCCGATTTTTTCTGACCGCATCAATTTGAATTTCCCGCTCGCACCGACTAGCTCCCTTCCCGCCAAATCGCCCTCCTCCTAGTTCAATCTCAACTCCTGTGAACAGTGGACGGCTGTCAGGTCGTTTGCGGTATTTTCCTTTTTGTTTAAATAATCAAAAGTCACAGTGCTAAGGATTAAGTGTAGTTAAACACTGTATTACTGGACATGCTTCAAGAGCAATTATGACCACTGTAAAAACCTCAGAGATGGGGGTAAACAACAATCATGGACTGTAAGTAAACATTGTCAACTGCTAAATATTTTCCATAATCACTTCTAAATCCTCATTCTCTGGTAACATTTTATTTACTTCATGCTTTGTGTCCCATATTTGAGTGCACAGGCTGTGAAAGTGGTGATTTTCTCAGTGATTACCATGTCTCTTACATATGTTCACTATCTAGTCATCTGGTGAATATTTTTGTCCAACACACCTCTAAATCATAATTTTTCTGGTTACATTTTATTTACTTCATGCTTTGTGTCCCATATTTGAGTGCATAGGCTGTGAAAAGGTGATTTTCTCAGTAATAATCATGTCTCTTCCTTACGTTCATTATGTAGTCAGCTGGCGAACACCCCTGCCTTACTCACCTCAAAATCATCATTTTTGGGTTAAAATTTGATTAATTCATGCTCTGTGCCAATTACTTATGTGAATGGGGTCCTAATTAAGTGCTATGCATGTCCAGAAGGGAGTTAGGTAGGTGGTTTTCTGATTTACGTTAGGTTAGGTTAGGGTCAAGAATGACCGGTGCTGTTGGTGAACAGTGAACACCTTTGCCATACTTAACTCTTTTTCTGGTAACAATTCATTTATTTGATGCATTGTATCCCATATTTTAGTGCATAGCTTTGTATCCCATATTTTAGTGCATAAGATATGAGAAATGATGATTTTCATAGTGCTTTGTGCCAATTATACATGTGAATAGGGTCTTAATTACGTGCTATGCATGTCCGGTAGGGAGTTAGGTAGGTGGTTTTCTGATTTAGGTTAGGTTAGGTTAGTGTCAAGAATGACCGGTGCTGTTGGTGAATGGTGAACACCTTTGCCATACCTAACTCTTTTTCTGGTAACAATTTATTTAATTAATGCTTTGTATCCCATATTTTAGTGCATAAGATGTGAGAAATGATTTTCATAGTGATTGCCACGTCCGGTACTTATTTACACTAAGCTGCCAACTCATGAACATTTATGCCTTACTTACCCCAAAATCATCATTTTTGGGTTAAAATTCAATGAATTCATGCTTTATGTCCATTATTTAATGCATATGGTGTGAGAAAGGGTGATTTTCATAGTGATTTCCATGTCTGATACTAACTTACACTTGCTGGCAAGTTGTGAGCACCTATGCCTTACTCACCTCTAAATCATCATTTTTTGGTTAAAATTCAGTTAATTCATGCTTTATTTATGTGAAAGAGGACTTAAATAAGTGCTATGCATGTCCGGTAGGGAGGTAGGTAGGTGGTTTTCTGATTTAGGTTAGGTTAGGTTAGGGTCATGAATTACCAGTACTGGAGCTTCAGGGCCACTATCCGGACAAGACCACTGTCCGGACATGCCTTTGGCTCTATTACGTCGGATAGTGGAAGGATTACTATTTCATTCAGTAGTGCATTCCACTGATCAACTGGGGAAACTAAATTTCCTTATGTCTTTATCACCTCTCTTTTTATGCAGTTTCTTGCAGTGTCCTCTTGCTGATGCATCCCCATAGGTTATGTAATCATATACAGTATGTTTATTTTCTCCTTCCAAAATATGCATTTATATAGCATAATCATGTCTCCTCTTTTCTTTCTCTCCTGTAGTGTAGGTAGATTCAGTTTTTCTAGTCTTTCTTTGTAGCTTAGATCCCTTAACCCCTACACCTCGGGGTTGTCGGAGGTTCGCCATGTCATTCCCGCGGGGATATTCGTGCTCCGACTGACTTTTTAAAAATATTTGTCAAAAATCAGTTATTAGTCCTAGAATATTGTGATTAAATATACATATGGCACATACCTTCAGCTTTCTCCTGGGATGATTTTTTTAGCACTCGTCGACTACAGTAGGACTTGTAGAGACCTCTGAAGTTGGGTAACTAAGTCTCCACTTTAAACTTCCCGACATCCCCTAATCTGAATACCACTGCCAGATATTATCACTTGAAATACTATTCAATGATTTCCAAGTAGTTTGGAATCCATAGTAAAAAAAAAAAAAAATACTGCGAAAGCAGTGTAAAATACGAGCGCGTATGAGCCTCCCACTCGCACTAATTCGCCACTTGTATTCTGTTCATTTCTTACCCATATACACACTCACACTTTATTTCTAGTACTTTATTACACTTATATATATCTACAGTCCTCTACCGCTTCCCACACGATGTTTAGAAGGGGTAGAGGTCACAGGGTCTTTTATAATGGGAGCAAAAGTGGCAGAAATGGAGAAGCGTCATCTCAACGTGAAGGGTGAGAGCAAACTGACTGTATCTCAGTAGTGAAGAGTTGAAAATGTTAGAAGCTAATGTAAATGCTAAGAAATAAGTCGTAGGAAATCTAGACAATACATAATAAATTAGGTAGTTCCAGGTGAATATAAATATCACTCAGGCTTCTCCCTTCCTTTCTTATATACATTTATATTGCGAGAATAGCTCATGTGGCATATTTCATGGGGAAAAAAGCAGGGGAAATTAGCGAACGAGTGCAGGGTGGATGTTGCCAAGTGATAATTAGCCAATTTCAGGTGTATGGCACTATCAGTTACCTTATTTTTTATATATATATATATATTATTTTGTATAAGAATAGGGCATAGGGATCATTTCAATGGATGAAAACAGCGGAAAAATCTGGGGAAGATTTACGCAGAGCGGCTGAGCAGACGACACGAGAGGGTAATGGAGGGGAGGTAGAGAGGGGAGTCTAGAATGGGGGAAAATGGCTAAGATGTCAACACTGGATGGGAGTATTGATGACATTAGCAGCTCTGATCATTGTTGGACATTGGCAGTGCTGATAGATGATACAAGTCTCCGCCTGAAAGCCCGGGGGAATTAAAAATAACACAGAGTCACTCAGGTGATGCCCCGTGGTATGATCCATTGCACCCGACCGTAACGAAAGTGATGACCCGCAGTTAAGGGTTTAAGCTTGGTACCCATCTTGTAGCGGCCCTTTGAACTTTTTCAATCTTATCTAGGTGTTTTTTTAGATGAGGACTCCAGACTACTGATGCATACTCCAGGGTTATCTAGGTGTTTTTTGAGATGAGGACTCCAGACTACTGATGCATACTCCAGGGTTGGTCTGATGAATGATGTTATTACCTTTCTTAGCATGTCTTCATTTATGTATGTGAATGCCATTCTCATATTTGCACGCAGTGTATACATGTTCCATACCTTCTCACTGATGTGGTCAGGCGGAGATAGTCAGTTATTGATAATCACACCTAGGTCCTTCTCTCTTTCCGATGTGTGTAGGATTTTACTTCCTAACTTATAATCCCAATCAGGTCTTTTTCCACTTTTACCAAACTTGATTACATGACACTTTGTAATGCCATAATTTTAAGTGTAGTATAAGCTAGTACTGTAAGTGTAATCTTAAGCCTAAGTATTGTTGTAATTATAGTCTGTACAGTTAAATTATAGCCATTAAGTCCTATGTTTAATTTTAGCCTTAGGTAATATTCATAATGTGAGTATGATTCTAATATTGATGGGACCAAGTCGAGAATTATTACAAATGTGATTAACTTTTACACAAATCGACCAGCCACTGCCCAGTGAAGGCGTGTGGCCACGAAGTTTTGGCAAGAATCAACAATCGCAAATGTCTTCCTTCATCCTCTGATCGAGAGATTTGCATAGCAATGTTAATAGCGCTCCTCTTTTGGACTATGTGGTGGTGAATTGAGAGTTGTCTGAGTTATGACTTTTGATGATAGTCATTTGTGAGCATGAAATTTGCATTACTGACCTGTTATGATTGAAGTTCCTGTACGCCTACTACAAAAATTTTAAACATCGTGTCATTTTTCTATGTATGTCGAGTGCAAACGTATTTTTCATATTCTTTAGATCTCTTAGAAGAGACATTAATGTTGCAAAGTAATCAGCTAAAGTTCTAGCTAATTCTCGAATACTGTGACAGAAGTTTATATAAGGACTGGAGCAGCGTGAGACCAGCAGATCGCCGTCTCTATCTCTACCATACACAGGTTAGTGCCAAGCTCTCCCCCCACCCTTTCTTGCTAGTGTAATAAAATTCCTCATATACGTTAATGAGTTAAATTAGTGATATTTCCTCTGATCCCTCTTGTGCTGAACAATGAGAACACTGTCTCTATCTCTACCGTACACAGATCAAGTGTACCTGAAGCCACCTGGCTCGGGTTTAACTGTCTAACGCCTGTTCACACTAAATCCCCCCTTCCTTAGTTCATGTAATCCAAGAGTATATCGGCTGGTCCACTTGAATATTCCATCCATTTGTATACTGTGTCTAGCTGAATATGATATTTTGAGTCATTGTACATATTTAGCCCTAAGAAAATACTGAATATTGATCACCTGAATATTCCATTTGAATACTGTGCTCCAGCTGAATATTCCATTTGTATATTGTGCTCCATCTGAATATTCCATTAGAATATAGTGCTCCATTTGAATATTCCATTTGAATATTGTGCTCCATCTGAAGGTTCCATTTGAATATTTCAATTTGAATACAGTGTCTAGTTTGTATCTACTTTTTGAGTTGATGTGTCTATTCAGTCTTATGAGAATAATCTTTGGTTCATTTGAATACTGAGTTTCTATTTGAATATTGTGTCTACTCAAATATTGTGTCCATTTGAATACTTCCACCGGAACAATGTGTCTAGTTTGCATATGATTTTTGAGTGTGGTGCATATTTAGCCCTAAGGGAATATTTTTTGGTGGTAATGTTTTAGGTTTCTTCCCGAAGAGTTCGACAGAGACCACGGGATTATTATATTCACGTGTATCAGTATCATTCTGAATGTTAATTCAGTTTGTGAAGATTCATATTCCTAGAGTTATAGATCCTGATCATACTTTGTCTGTTTTGTTTCATTCACAGTTCAAAGAGTAATTTGTCTTTCAGTTCTTAATACTTAGTAAATCTTGGGTTAAGTCACTTCGAGTTTGAATTTTGCCATCCTCTAAGGAGTGGTACAGACGAGACTGAGTGGCCCGCAAAGGGTACTACAGTAAACCTTGTATAAGCCGAACTTTTAGAAGCCGGAATCTTCAGTTAGCCGAACTCAGGCCGAGACCACGCTTGAAAGTAGGCCGAAATGCGAAAGTAGGGGGAGAAATGGCGCCAGGCGGACAAGTGGCGCCAGTCTGCTGCTTGCCTTTGGAGACGGTAGTTGCGCCATTCTTACTGTCATCTAGTGCTGAGCAGTGCTCTCCTTTTGCCTTCTGCCTTGCCATGGAAGGTTCAAAGCTTAAAAGAAGTGATACTGGCACCTCTAGTCGTAAAGGAATGAAGCTAAAAAAAAAAAAAAAAAATGTGTGCATGTGACTTAGTGTAGTGATCATGATTAAAGTTCAGTACTGTTATTACTGAAAGTGTTACATTGCAGTCTATTACAGTGATTAAATTTAAGTTTAGTTCTTAATATAGAGTGAAATAAATACTGGGTACTGTTTAGAATTTACGTTAAAGTGTGAACTCACCCACCTCTACCAACTCTGTCTCCAAAACAAAACAAACTGCCGAACTTCGAAGAATCTACTGCCTCTAACAAAAGGTGTTACACTGCAGTGTATTACAGTGATTACATTTGAGTTTAGTTCTTAACCCTTTCGCGCACGGTAAGTTTTAATAAGTTTCACGGCTCAGGATTTTATTCCCCCCCGCACTTCAGTCGTGACGCAAATTTCACGTATTCTCGCCTCATTTTCGCCACCCAAACCTCAAAATATTGCCATGAAACCTACATCGCCTTATTCGCCGATGTTTGTTTTAGCTGACAGGCAAAAAAAAAACAACAACAAATAAAAGTACATTAGGCCATCGTGAATAAACATTTCGGAACATGCATCTCACTTCCCAACATCGTCGTTCGAATGTTTTTCATCATACAGAAAAATTTTATTAGAAGTTTTGATAGAGAATTTCATTAGCTTTCAAATGAGGTTTGTTCGGTTGTGATGTGATTTGTAGGTTTCGAGAAAATCGCCAAAAACTAAAAGCCATTTAACAAATTTTTTTTTTTTTCATGGACGTCTAGCTCAGAAGTTTTCTCGCCCACCTCATTGTTTTTATTACACAATCTTATGTAGAATTTCATGAGCTTTCTCCTGATAACCGGTTTATTTTGATATGCCTCATAGTTCCCGAGTAAATCGGACAAAACAACAGGGTACTCGCGGCCACGGTGCACTTTCCTCTTGGACGGACAAAAACCGTTATAATTCCGCCTATGTAACAAGGACTTTTCATTATATAAATTACATAGGTATGTTTTATTCATACATAGAATTCACTGATCTTTATCATGGTCCTTACAGGAAATCGATTAGCCCAATAGTTATCGAACAAACGGTGGTCAAAGGAAGAATACTTCTCCGAGTGGTGACAGCAAGAAATAAACACTCGCTTCACGTGCCTGTACCCTAAAAACTTAGCTTCCCATGCCTTTCCCTTTTTATTTCTTTTCAAGTACTGATGTTTACTGTTATATTCTTCTCATGATGTCAAAACATCAATGCGACTATTACCTGGACCGAAAAGAAGAACATACCTTCAGGTTCACTCTCATTTATTCCTGTCTCACCCATATTTTAAATATTTTTGCTTGCTAGTGGTTTTATTTTGTCTTATTCAAAGTCTATCTGTAAAATGTACGAGGGTTTCACTTTTTATATTGCTATAAGAATGTCAACATCACCTCTAGTCTTTGTCATAGTTACTGATAATGAAGCTGTACTTTCTGGGGAAATAAAAGAAGTGAAGAATATAGACGTATTGTAGCAGGTAAATACATAAAAATAAAAAAAACTTCTGAAAACTCACTTCCTCCAGGGGTGTTGAGTTGCTGGCAGAACCTTGTGGGGGTTGAAGAAGAGGAGTTATGTAGTATTTACCTAATTGTATTTACCTAATTGTGATATACAGGAAATGAGCTACGCTCGTGGGGTCCCGTCTCTGTTTCTCAATAAGTCAAATTTAGCTTTAAACTCGTTTAAGTTTTTAGACTGGACGATCTCTTTGTCCAGTCTATTCCACAGGTCTATGCATCTATACGGAAAACTATATTTCTTGATGTCCTTCAAGCAGCGCGGCTTCTTCAGTTTCAGTCCATGTCCTCTTGTTGCTCTCTTATCCCATAAAAACAGATCTTCTCTATCAATTTTATCTACTCCCATCATGGTCCTGAACACTGCAATCATGTCACCCCTCTCTCTCCTTTCCTCTAAGGATGGCAAATCCAGCCTTTCTAGCCTCTCACTATATGACAGATCTGCCAAACTGGGGACCATCTTGGCTGCTGTTCTTTGTATTCTCTCAATCTTGTTTATATCTTTCTTTTTGTGTGGGGACCACACTACTGCCGCATATTCTAACCTGGGGCGGATCATGGCCACTATCAGTTTTTTCATCATCTCTTCATTCATGTAATGGAATACCACTCTTATGTTCGTCAAGAGTTTATGTCTCTCTAACTATCTTGTTGATGTGTTTTTCAGGTGACAAACTATCCTGGAACAGCACTCCTAAATCTTTCTCTTCTCTCGCTTTTGTGATTGGTTCATTACCCATCATATAGTTCAGTGATGGTCTCTTGGTGCTTTTACCCATTTCCAATATTTTACATTTTTTTGCGTTGAATTTCATTTCCCACATCCGGCTCCAGTCATGTATCCTATCCAGATCCTCCTGCAGCATTTTACAGTCCTCCTCAACCTCTACCTTCCTCAAGATCTTGGCATCATCAGCAAACAGACTTGCATAACTGTTTACTCCATCTACCATATCATTTATGTAAATCAGGAACATTACTGGTGCCAACACCGAGCCCTGTGGGACACCACTTGTTACTTCTCTCCATCCAGACATCCTGTCCTTTATTACTGTCCTCATTTGTCTGTCTCTCAAAAAGTCTTTCATCCATTCCAGGAGGTTACCCTTCAGTCCTCCTATATGCTCTAGTTTCCACATTAGTCTCTTATGGGGTACCTTGTCAAAGGCCTTCTCCAAATCTAAATATACACAATCCACCCAACCGTCTCTCTCCTGCAGCACATCAATCGCTCTTGAGTAAAAGCTCAACAAGTTGGAAACACATGACCTTCCACTTCTAAATCCAAACTGACTTTCAGTCAAAATATTCATCTCTTCCAGATATTTTATCCACCTATCTTTCAGAACCTTCTC
>JAGKTI010008017.1:0-21604 GCA_018397915.1 Birgus latro | reverse complement strand
GAACAACAGTGCTTTTCTAGTTATAAATCTATGTCCCACCAACATAATCATGTCAAAATATGCTCACAAATAATCTATTATAACACTGAGTCTAACAGGGGCTTTGCCTCAGGCGGGAGGAGGGAGAATTAGTAAGATTTACAGGGACACACACTCGCGCGACCTCACGGCTTGCCTGCTTGTCAGATACTGCTCTGCCTAGCTCCGCACACCCCCCCAATACCCCTGACAGTGTGGCCAATGTCTTGCCTCGGAAGAGACACGCGGCCGCTAGAATCCACCCAAATTTCACGCAAATCGGCCAAAAACTTTATTTTTGTTTTTTTTTTTCGCTTTAAAACGCGATTTGCGACCGTGTGCGTGGGCACAACCCATCATATGTAACGCGAATCTAGGTACCGTGCGCGAAAGGGTTAATATGGAGTGAAATAAATACTGGGTACTGTTTAGAATTTACGTTAAAGTGTGAACTCAACCACCTCCACCACCTCCGTCTCCAAAACAAAACAAACTGCCGACGATCTACTGCCTCTGATGAAAGGCAAATTATGTGCACTGAATTCTTTCTTTTTTGTCTTTCTTTATTAATTTATACACTGTATATGCTCCTTTACTTTAGTGTTAAGAAGACAAGTAATAAGTATTGTTATTGCAATTTGGGGGGGGTGAAAATCCATCTCCAACACACGCTACCGACAGTCTGTACAGCCTCTGTGAATGATTTTCTACCAATTAACCACTTCAGTACTGTGACGTCTATTTCTACTTTATTTACGCTTCCTCCAGCCGATTTTATGGCACACAGGATTGGACTCACATACTGAAGGGGCTAACGAAGGCTGTACCAACCCCGTGCACTTCCACAGATCCAACCTACACTGACTAAAATTGTCTGGTGGCAGCAAGAACAAAATGAAAATACACCCAGCACTGAAGGGGTTAAATGTATATTAAATACACTAAATTGTTTTTTGTCATAACTTATTTATTAATATATGCTTCTTTAATTTAGTGTTGAAAGGACAAGTAATAGGTATTGTCTTAGCAATTTTGGAGGGTGAAAATTCGGTAATTTAGCAATTTTGGGGGGTGAAAATTCGGTAAGCTGGAAAATTCAGTAATTCGAACCAGGGTAGAGCTCCATATAGTTCGGCTTATGAAGGATTTACTGTACTATCTACTTGCTCATGCATTTGTCATCAAGAATCACACTACCCCATTTCCCATATTCTCAATGGTTCTGTTTGTTACACTGGCAACAAAATTCCTCATCATTACTCTGGTGGCAGCATAATCTCAAAGTTTCCGATCGTTACACTGTTACTAAATCCTCGTTCTTACACTGGACACTCAAATTCTGAACATTACATGAGTAAAAAAATTTCCTGCATTACACTGGTGGCTAAAACGGTGGGATAAGATATTATTGTGGGATAAGGTATTATTGTGAGATAAGATATTGTTGTGGGATAAGATATTGTTGTGGGATAAGATATTGTGTGATAGATATTGTTACAGTTAATGAATGAACTCAGATAGAATCCCTCAGTAACAGTACACTAGAGGCCCGCTTAATCTCATGATACTTCTAGAATTAATGATCTTTAAAGCTCCTGGAGGACAAGCAAAATTATTTCTCACCGTTGTGTTCTTATAGTAGTGGACCATTATAGCCGATTCGTTAGGTGCTTCCCCCTCAAAACAAAACAGTCCACACACATCACAGACAAACTCAAGCAGTATGTGGCAGTCTATGGCACACCTTGCAGTATCGTCCTGGACAATGGAGGCGAGTTCGAATCAAGAGGTTGGAGCTGGAACCCTTGTGTGGATTGCAGAAAGCAGACCAGGCAGCCCGCCGAGCTCAGTTAAGAAGCTGCTTGCACTCCGCATCCCTACGGTGGTGAGGGTCTTGGTGGCTAGGGCAGGGACACTTGCGCTGGGCATTCCAAGAAGACCGCCAAGCCCTAACAACCCTGGTGCAGTCCTCCAAACCACCACTGGATTGTAGCGGTGCTTCAGAGGCGTGCTGAGGACCTGCAGATAGACGCCTCACCCGCCACGACCACAGAGGAAGTAAAGGTCACCACACGGTCATACAAGGGTCCTCCAGGCAAAGCCCCGGTGTCAGTGAGGGCCACCATGAAGGAGGACCAGAAGCCTCGTATGAGGATCCAGTGTGGACGAAATGGCACAGGACAGGAGAAAAGACTGGGGACATCCAGAATAACTGGAAGGTAGTTAGATCCCAAATATGGGCCAGTCCAAATGGCCGAGCCACCAAAAACATTGTCTCCCAAATATAGTGTGGCTCTAGTGAGGGTCTATGCGGATCTGTAACTCCAACGGGATAAGCAAGGAAAAGCGACCACTTTCCAAGACACTGGAAGAGGGAAGATCCTGACCTCTTGCCAGTTCCCTGCGCCAGATAAGAATCCCAGTGGAGATATCTGGTGTTAAAGTCTCCCAGGAGAAGGCAGGGTGAAGGGAGCTGGTCTTGAAAGGCCCAGAGCTCTTCTAAGCCATTGTTCTTGCAAGGGTTGTAGCAAGCAGCCACCATGATCCAACCCGTCAAGGAGGAGAGCTGGACCGCAAGAACTTCCAATGCCACCCCAGAGGGGACCAGGTCAGCAGTAGAACCGAGCTAGGCATGTCCTCCCTGATCGCAACAGCTATACCACCCCCGATGCCCTGATGATTAGCCTGATGGATGGTAAAACTCCTGAATAACAAATGAAGATGTGGGGACAGCCAAGTCTCGCAGTGACCGATAACATCCGGGGCAAGGTCTACTACCGTTTGTTTGAAGTTGGATGTTTTCTGAAGAAGGGATCTGACATTCCAAAGGAGGAATCTGAGAAGAGGACGAGGGGCCATCACTGGCAAGAGAGGAGAGAGAGGAGACAGGGCAAGAGGCTGACACAGATGTCGATGAAGGGCTGTCCATTTCTGTATACTGACAAGGTCATGAGCAGATCCACAAACGACCCCGAGGATTAAGCACCTGAGGGCATGGCATGTGAGGTGGCTTGAGAGGCTGTCCTTGGTGCAGGTCGATGTTGAGGAGCAGGAGAGTCACCATGTGCAGAGCCCATCACCGGAGTGCTTGAAGGAACAACCTGTGGCTCAGTTGGAATTGGGACAGGTGTAATATCTAATGATGAGGCAAAACCAGCTGGCATGGTTCCAGGCAAGGTGTCAGGCTGGGTGGAAGGATCTGAGGGGTCATGTGCAGTATGGGAGTGATAGGTTTGTGTCGGGTAGGAACATTGACGTCGAGGCTTGAGAGAAGGGGCAGGGTGGAGAAGCACCGCCGACTAGGAGGTTGGGTGGGAGGACATTGCAACTGTGCATTCCACCTCACTGGGTACTGCTAAGGAGTCACCATTAGACGCTTCAACAAAGTCGTCTAAAGCTGAAAAATGGTTGCTGACCACCGTTGCATACATAGGGCCCTTCTGGACAGGTCAGAATTGCCAGCTGGGAGCAGTAGTCGTTGTCAAGGGGGTTAGAACTAGGAGGAGTGCGTCTGGATGGGTTAAGGGCATACAGAAGGGTATTGACATCAGATAGGGTCAAAGGGTCTGCTCTGGCAATTTCATGGACAGTGAGTGCTTGTTGGTAGATTGGACAGGCGCTGCTGGGTGTGCGCCACCACAAAAAAAACAGTAGGGGTCATTGGTACACTGACCAACTGATAGGGATTTGCAAAGGATTGAACCTACTACACCTAGTGCACCTGACTTTGTTTTTGCATGAAACTGTTCCATGCCTGAAGCGATGGCACGTATAGCATCACAGGATGGGAAAGACATACGTTCCAACAGTATAGCAGAGGTGGCCAAAGATAACCTGCTCAGGCAAAGGGCCCCTGAATTTGAGTCTTACCACCCTAGCTGCCACTGCATCCTCACCTCCATGAGGGCGGACCGTGAGGCGAGTGACCTCCACTAGCTGGGAGGAACAGTTGCCAAGACAAGGAAGGTGACCTAAAAGTTCCTCCTCTGTGACATCTGGAGCAAATGGCCCAAATATCCCAAAGGAAAACTTGCCACTAGAAGGTGTGTGGGCCAACCAGCACCTCACAGGCAAGTACCCCAGCTGAGTGAGTACTTCTGGGGTACAGTCATTTCGGCCACCTGCATAAACACAAAATCTAATGGTTGATCCCTTTCCCAAGACCCTGAGTGAACCCTCAATACAATACAGTATTTACCTAGTGGAGACCCATTGATGGCATCTAAAAATCTGTGGGAATTAAAAACAACAGGAGTGTTGTCAACCGAGTCTGCAATGTAAACTAGGCTCTGTTCTCCACTGGTGACATCGCCGTCTGGGAAGGAAGGTTTTAATCCAATTCTCAGGAGCTCCACCCTCATTACTATACTCTGTTTGTTTTATTGAGGCGAAGATGCACTTAATAGGTTGGTGATAATTGGCTGAATGTAACATGTCCAAATAACATTTACTAACTCAAATTTCCCCCTCATATATATGTTGTTAATCAATAATAAAGAGATCATGAAACAATGTTGCATTCAGCCAATTATCACCAACCTGTCAAGTGCATCTTTGCCTTGATAACAGTAAGACCTCACTAAAACGGACTAATTGGGGCCCAAGCCATTCCAAAAAATGTGAAATTCCGATAAAAGCGACATCCGGACTTTCCCCGGCTAATCCGGACTTTTTCCAATATATCAGACATTAGTCCAGACTGCACCAATGGTTTTTAGACTGATTTCACTACCAATGCAGTACCGTACTGTTATACCTTCACTACATTAATAAATGGAATAATAATACTGTACTGAACACTGATAAACATGTCTTTTATTTACCTTATTGTGGTGAACATAGCTGAAGTGGTCAGGCAGTCCAGACTGCTTCTGGCTTTATCGGACTTTTTCCGATATGTAAGAATTTAGTCCGGTAGCTCCTTGAGTCTGATAAAAGCGAATTCCAGTCTATTGAAGTCTGTTATATCGAGGTTTTACTGTAGTTGCGGAGTTCGTCCTCACTCTTTTTCCTGGCATAGTTATCACCCAGGCGGCAAGGGTGGAGTCCATCTGGACGTCCTGAGAGGTGAGGCCGGTCGTGGAGGACTCCATGATAAGCCTGACACCTTGCACATAATTTACAGCCAGGAAAACACAACTGTACTGTATCAGAGTAGTCTATATTTTCTGGCAGTGATGTTACAGATCTATAATGGGTTATGACCTGAAAGCAAGACGGTTCTCGACATGGCCAGGAGGCACACGTCCAACAGCGACCGGCTCTAGGCAGCATCAAATAATAACTTTCCGATGATCTGGTGAACATACAGTATATGGTAATGGTATTTTTGACCATCATTGCCCTGAAGTGGTAAAGACAATACATACAGTAATCCCTTTAAGAACCGGATGCCCAAGTACCGAACACTCCAAGTCCCGGACATTTTGGGCCTGGGTCCCTTAGTCCAAGTCTCGGAATATTCCCTACGATATCCGGACATCTGGGACACCAAAAATGGCCCAAAAACATCAAAATACAAAAAAAAAGGCCAATATGTGTTCATCCCTACTCTAAATTTGCCGCGCGGTGATGAACAGCTGTGTTTTGGCGCATAGTTCTGGCGACATCCGGTAGAGCGCCCCTGCATCCTCCCCATTTCCCGTCTACCCACCATCGTAACTGCATGCTCGTCACCATGGCTGCCCATGTGCTCGCTTTTGTGGTGGTGCCCTACCTGCTGCAGGCCCTGCTGTTCCTCTGCTGCCTCTTACTCGTGTGTGTGACAATGGTTCTGCCACCTGAGAAGAGGAAACAGGTGATTCTGACCCTGGAGAAGAAGGAGATATTGGACAAGGTGGACGCGGGATGGTCGACCTCCCACATCCTCCGTGAATTCAACCTGGCCCACTCTACCTTGTTTGACATCAAGAAATCCTGGGACAAACTCACCCAGTACACGGCAGACTTCGCATCGAAGACCAAATGCAACGTGTAGAGGAAGATTATGTACCCTCCCAGGTTTGCAAAAGTCAACCGCCCTACACTGCTTTGGTATCATCAACAACGCGCTGCTGGCGTGCTGGTGCATGGCAGGGAGCTGAAGGCTGCCACAGACAAGTTAGCAAGGTTACACGACACCCCAGACTTCAAGGCATCTGAGGGTTGGCTCTTCATCTTCAAAATACGGCATGGCCTTACCAACTGTAAGGCCCATGGCAAAGCTTTGACTCTAACGAGGAGACAGTAGAAGAGTTTCAGCAGATGGTGAAGGGCTTGATTGACTGCGGTGGCCTCGCTCTAGGTTAAGTCTACAACGGTGACGAAACTGGTCTATTCTATCGCTCACTGCCCACAAACACCCTAGCAGAGGAGATGGAAAAGCATGTACATGGACACAAGCTCTCCACGCAGCGGGTATCTGCTTTGTGTTGTGCCAATGCTAACGGCATGCACCGGCTCAAGCCCATTATTGTTGAGCAAGCAAAGCAGCCTCGGTGCCTTCGTGGGTTGATGGATGTCCTTCCTGTCATTTGGTACTATTCTGTGAAGGCCTGGTTCACAGCCAAGAACTTCAAAGACTGATTTCACCAGCACTTTGTCAAGGAGGTCATCCATTATACGAACACACTGGGAATCCCATGCAATCAGGTAAAGGCTCTCCTTCTCCTGGCCAGTGCACCTGCGCATCTGTCTGACAAGGAGTTGGTGACTGAGAATGGCCACATTAGGTGTTTGTTCTTACCACCTAATACGAATGCTCTCATCCAACCAACAGACCAATGAGTGATCATGGCAACGAAGAGGCTGTACCATCAGAAGTTCCTGGACGAAGTGATGATTGTTCTCGAGGATGAGGACAAGTGCAGGGAGGTACGGGACACGCGAAGCGAGTGGACTTTGGAAAACCTTCATCGCTACAGCCTCAAGTCAGCCATCTACAACTAGGCCAGTGCATGGAGAGAAGTCCCTGTCGCGACTCTGGAAAGTGGTTGGTCTTGTCTGCATCTCGGAGCCAATGTGGTGCACGACTTTCTAGGTTTTGACATGGATGACTTCCATGCGCATCTTCATGCGGCTGGCGAGGAGGTGAATGTGGAGGAAGTGTGTGAGTGATTGGATGACAGCGAAGGCGATCCTGGGTATCAGATCATGTCTGATATCGATATCGCATCTTCTGTTGCAGGTACAGGCACCCAGCTGAAAGATTCCAATGAGGACAGTGACGATGATGCGGACTCCTTTCAGCACACCACTACTCCAGCCATCCCCAAGCTGACCGCACTCTGGGAGCATGTCAAGTTCGTTCTTAACTACCTGGAACACCCAGACTGCAACAGGAAGATGGGGCCCCCAGGACTTGTGGAGGAAGTGCACGCTTTTAGGCAGCACATCACAAATCTCCAGAATCGCCGTACCTTTCGTCAATCAACCACTGACAACTTTTTCAGGCCCGTGACCCCCGCCATGCCCAGCCCTGGCTCCACGCCACTGCCTCACCAAGACCTGCCTTCTACCTTCAAGCCACAGCCCAGCACATTGGCCATGGTGGAGTCTCCACTGGACGTGTGTTTGTGACTATCTTAAGAGTCATCTGCAGTGAGTAGCACATCACCACGTCCCAGTGACACGCCGCTGGGCCACCTGCCACACCTACTCTGTGGCTCTGACAGTGAATAAACTGCAATACCTCGCCACTAGAACACATGGGAATTTACAGTGTTGTGCGGTGTTCAGAAAATAGAATTCAGAGTGCAAAGGATTAAGTGCAGAGTGCAACACTGGCATATTGCAACTGGCAAGGCGCAAATAAGAACAGAATGTGCAGTGTTAGACAATTATAATTCACAATGCAAAGGATTAAGCGCAGCGCAACACTGGATTACTGTATGTGCTTCAAGTGCACCTTCACCACTGACAGAACCACGGAGGAGGCGGGTTAATCTTCACAATGGCCAAGGATGTGTCGTAAGTACCCTGTACACTGCTAAATACTTTCCTTACTCATTTCTAATTTCTCATTCTCTGGTTCCTTTTCATTTATTTTATGGTCATAAGTACCCTGTACACTGCTAAATATTTTCTTTACTCACTTCTAATTTCTAATTCGCTGGTCCCTTTTCATTTATTTTATGGTTTCTGTCCATTATTTGTGTGAACAGGGTCTTAAATAAGTGCTGTGCATGTCCGGTAGGGAATTACTTAGGTGGCTTTCAAAGTTAGGTTCGGTTGGGGTCTATAAGTACCTGCCCAGGGACATTATTCCCAAGTCCCAGACGAGACCAAGTCCCAAATGTTGCTTGGGGTCTATTATGTCGGATCTTGAAGGGATTACTGTAATTGTATGTGATAATTCTCTGTGGTATGGTCCATCTATCAATTCTTTGACTAGACAATGCAGGAAAGCAGAATATGAATGGCACTTGCATCAGACTGAACAAAATAGTTTGCATTATGTGTTGGCGAGAAGGGCTGCTGTCCATACTGTAAATACTCAAAAGGCAAAGTATTATCAAGATAAAGTTGAGATGGCATAGCAAACAAAAGAAGCTGACTGCTGTTATGAATAATCTGATTGATCAGAAGAATATAACTGATAAACCAACTTCTGTATCTGATGTGCAATTGGCTTCTGATATTGTTTCATTCTTCACAACTAAGATTTTTTTTTTTAAATAACAGAACAGAGGAAGGAAAAACAAATGAATAAAAAAAAATAAACCATACACCAGATTAGTGGCATCCTCTATTCATAAAAAATCTGTAACAGTTGGACTTGAATAGCTGTTGGTTGATGTTCGGGGGGAAACAACTCCGGGGAAGTGAGTTCCAGTGAGATGCAGTTCGGGGAATAAAAGAGCTCTGATAGGCAGAAGTTCTACAATATGGCTGTGTGACATTCCAGTCATGAGCGCTTCCAGATGCCCGTGTAGCACAAGGGAAGACATGTAGATGTGGCACAACGGACACAACTTCGTCTACGCATTTGCCATAAAAGTGTCAGTAAAATAATGCAAGGGAGGCAACATTCCTTCTTACTTGTAGGGGAGGTAGTTTATTGTAATAGCAGGGTAATTAATAATTCCAACAACTTTGTTCTGAATTTTACCTAGCTGTTTTAGTGCAACCTCTCCACATCCATTTCATAAGAGTGAGCAATGCTAAGAGCACACATGACTCTTATAATTATGTCGCCGTACAGCGAGCTGCGGCAACAGTTACGCCCACACAGAGGAGGATGATAACGAGGACACCGATAACACCGACGACGCTGTTGATTCACGCCCCATACAACCACAACCAACCATATTACAACCACGTCATCCACAGCAGTCAGAGGGGGATAAAGGATATCGGAAGACGTTGCGTGACAAATATCGTTACCTACGGCACCTTGAAAAGATAGAAGAAGCCGCAGATCAGTGAAGGGTGAATAATAGACAGTGAATAATAGACAGTGAATAGTGAATGAACTCAGTAGCCTTGTACTTTGTATAGTGCACGACCCAGTGGCGTGATGGGTGCCCTATATCTATAGAAAGTACGCCCACTTCCGACCTAGCAACACGAGGAGTTAGCGTTGTATAATAAACAGGCCCGACTGAAAACACCGAAAGAGGTGAATGAAAATATGTAGAGTATACGCCCCTTCCGGCTTCGGCCTGAGGGAGAGACAGACAGCTGGGAATTAGAATATCCCAGGCAGGCAGAGAGAGAGGACGATCTGAGAGGAGCTCAGCTAGAAACCAGCCTAACGCGCCCTACCACGACGAAGACTGATGATATCTTGGTACTCTACGGTAACAGTGAGTAGATATCCTTGTTAGAGAACTTAGAGGAAAGTGGAACTGAGAGGAGNAACGCCGGCCTTAAATGAACTTGTGATTGTTGTAGTGTAGTGTCGGGTTACCCACTTGCGCCTGTTCGGCGCTACCATACCAATCTTAAGTACAGATAAGGAGTAGAGTAGCAAGTGGGGCACGACAATTATAGTCAACTGCTCATCAGTGAACAAGTTACGGATTCTGTACAATAATCCCAATTTCTTTGAGACAGTTTTAGCAAGTGATCTGACATGAGAGGTCCAGCTGAGGGCATTGTTAAGTGAAACAGAAAATTTCAATACTTCTGGAGACGGAATAATAACTGAAGGTAAAACTGTATATGAATCTGGCAATATCTGTCTATTGGTAAGTTGTATATACCTGTATTTGGTTTTACTAGCATTAAATGAGCCATGGTTATTTTGTCCCCATTCACTGATCTTAGGTAAGTCTTGATTTATGGAGATACCTGTATCTCATTTATGAAATAAACTAGACAATGCTTTTCTCAGTGAGAAATTCTCAGTTAAATTTTAATCATGGCACACAAGGGGCCAAGTGCTTTCATCATTTCATCCAACAGATGTCAACAAAGTTAAATACTATATCAGAGCTATTGTGGTAGAAGGTGGCAACCATCATCACTTGATATAGTGCTACCTACTTCATCCTTCACATTTATCATTCTGTTTCTGTGTCTGTCCTCCTCTCTTGCTATTTCTCCCATCTTTCCTGTCACTTTGTATTACTCTTCTTTCCATTTCAGGTGGCTTTACACTGAGTGACACGTCTAATGGTTTCCTGGCTTTACAACACTGGGTGGTAACCATATAGCCAACTCACACGTGTCCCCTATGTGTCAACAAGTGGGTTGGTGGAGGGTGACTGCCCCTCCCTGTAAAACCACTAACTCAAAGACAAATGGCCACCCCTTATGGGATATTGGCATCTGGCAACAGACAGATAAATAGATCTTAATAAAACATACTGCCCACTTGATTCATTTAATGTATGTCACTTGCCACAAGTGAATGAACATGCAGCAGACTTTATATGCTTCTTAGAAGGTAACTTTGTGCAGTCCAAGAAACATGCCTTACTCCATCCCCTACTTGAGAAGCTTAGTCTTGATGACGAGAGCATGTTTAACTCATGGGTTGCAAGCCACAGCTCAGGCTGGGTAGCAGCTCGTTGTGAGCCACAGCTCAGGCTGTGCTGGCCGTCCATCACCGCTAACTACTCCAACCGGACCTGAAGTGGTGGCGTCTTCGCCGTGGGTATACCCCCCAGAGGCTATCGAAGAGCAGAGGGACAAACCACCGCAACCCCCTGGGGAGTGGCTTCAGTTGCCCGGGTAAGTACCACATCTCTCAGCACAACACATGCAACAGAACCGTTTTTTCTACACCGAGAAATGACTCCCCAGTGGTCATTTCTCAACGACTTCTTCTAGCAGGAGACATTGAGAGCAATCCTGGACCCACCAACAAATATATATATCCAACATGCTCAAAATCTAACATGTCCAGCCGACAGACAAAGGGTTCAGTTCAGTGCAATTCCTGCAAGAACTGGACCCATTACACCTGCACAACACTTGCATCCAGAAAACATTACACCAACACCTGGACCTGCTCCTTATGCTCCTTCCCCCCACCCACTAACCCCTCCTCCAACCCTACTACTACTTCCTCCACACTTCCTCAGCCTAACCCACCGATCCTTCCCACACCATCCAATCCCCCAACCCCTCCCATTCCACCTCATCCTAATCCACCCCAAACCTTACCTCCAACACAACATTCTCCTACCCCTTCCCCTCCACCCACACCACCACCTCCCTCCCGTGCTGCAGCAGCCAATACACATCGCACACACCGCATAAACATCCTTCAATTAAACACAGATGGCATAAACACCAAAAAAAAAAAAAAATCTCACACAATTCATCAAACAACAAAACATATACACTGCCATCCTACAAGAAACAAAACTACACAGAACACAAAAAACACTAACATTTCATAATTTCACCACCATTCGACAAGACTGGACCGACAGCGGTGGCGGTGGACTCATCACCCTGGTACACAAATCAATCAACTTTTCAGATACCAGTGCACACACAAGTCACTTCTCCCATCACATGACACCACAACAGAAATACAATCAATTAAAATACACACTGGTAACAAATCATATACACTATAACAATCGCCAACACATACATTCCCCCCCAATCGTCCACCACAGTACCACACAATTACTCTCCACAAACACACCACATCAGATTTCAACACCAAGGTGTTGGCCTGGCATGTCAACAACGCTGACACAGACAGATGGCTGGTACTACAATCCCAAACAGATCATCTTTTCATACTGAATAATCTCCATCAACATACCCATATCCCACACCAAGCGCTCTTCCTCCCATCATCCCCAGACATCACCTTTTGCTCCCCAAACCTCGTCCCCACAACATCCTGGAGAGTGGTCAAAACCCTTGGATCTGATCACCTCCCAATTATCATCACTACCAAAACCATAATCACTCCAACTAGCCAGAGACACACATACACTAATTATATGAAAGCCCACTGGGAGGCCTTCACAACTGAAACAGAACAACATTTTGCAACATTAAACAGTACATCCATCACAAACATCAACACCACTGTGTACACTTTCAATACAGTTATACAAAATGCAGACAAAAGACACATCCCTAGAGGCAACAGCAAGAGACACAACCCCAACTTCACACCAGAAACTGAAGGCCTCATCAGTCAACGACACTCCCTAACACCCCATACACAAGACACCGTACAACAAATACAAGAACTCAACACTCAAATAAACAATAAAATATTAGAACAGCAAACACTAACCTGGAATAATTATCTCCAAACACCTGACCACAAAACAAACACCAGCAACCTCTATAAAACACTAAACAGCATCACACTCTCCAACAGCAGGACTACACAATCACATGCTGCCATCACAACAGACACCATACCCTCAGAAAAACAACAGGCAAACACTCTCATCAATAATTTTTCACATGTCAGCCATCTAAACCCCCATCGTGATGACCGACATATAATCCAATGTAAGAGTTCCCCACAGACCCAGACTTCGCACCTTTCACTTACAACCAGACGAAGCACATCATCAGCAACCTTAAGCACTCACCTGCCTGTGGACCTGACAACATAAGCAACATTCACCTTAAACATCTTGGACCACAAGGCCTACAAGCACTCACCAACATATCAATCTACAGCTACTCACACAAAATAATACCCAACATCTGGAAGCATGGCATTATCATCACTATCCCCAAACCCAACAAAGACCCCACATTACCTTCCTCACACCACCCCATCACACTCCTCTGCACCCCCTCTAAAGTTACTGAACGACTGGTGCTACAACTAGTCACGCATCACACACCCCTAGCCCCAACACAACATGGTTTTAGGCCACTACACTCCACCAACACTCTTCTTACAGACCTTACACAGAGACCTTTTGATGGCATCAATTCAGCTAGGCCACCACAAAGAACACTCCTAGTCACACTAGACATTAGCAAAGCTTTTGATGCCATCCCCCACCACAACCTCACAAACAAAATATTCAACACAGACATGCATAATAACACAAAACGACGGCTGACAAACTACTTAGCAGGCAGATGTGCACATGTAAGATTTGCCGGTCAGTCATTGAACATCAGAAACTTCACAAATGGCATCCCCAAAGGACCTGTTTTGTCCCCTACACTCTTTAACCTATACATGCACGACATACCCACACCCCACACACCACAGATACACATAGCTTCCTATGCAGATGACATAACACTTACATGTACAGTACAGATACACATAGCTTCCTATGCAGATGACAATACTTACATGTACAGTACACACCAAAATGCAAACACAGCTGCACACATCCTCCAACCTTACCTCAACACACTACACAAATGGTCCATCACAAACAGGCTCAAAATAGCCCCAGCCAAATCTACAGTGACCCTTCTCACAAACTGGACAGCAGAACACAGTCACATTCCACACCTCACCATAACACTCCCCTACCACACACAAAATCCTTGGTGTAACATACAATACATCAATGTCATTTACACAACACACCATAAACATTAAAAAAATAACACCAAGACTCAATGTCTTGTGGTTACTTGCCCATACAACATTTGGACACAACAAAGAAACCACCACCACACAATACAAATAATATATATGTTCAGTGATGAATTATGCAAGTCCTGCTTGGGCTCCTAACCTCACTAAAACACACTACAACACCCTATAGACCATACAGAACAAGGCCTTAAAAATAATCACAGCCTGCACAGCTACTACACCAACAGACCACCTATATCGAGAAACCAAAGTCCTCAAAGTCAAGGATCATCTAGACATGAGAGGCACCCAAATTCTTACTGCAGCCTCCATAAACCCACAACATCCACTACACTACACGGCAGCACATCCACACACACCAAGGAACATCCAAACAACACCCAGAACGTGATATCGTACACAAATACTGTCACCTCTCCCCCTGCACCCGCCTCAGACCAAATTCCAGAAGCATATCCATACTCAAATCACTCGCTGCTCCATTCAGTCACTTAAAGACAACACACAGCTGCATGCACAACCTCCTGATATCCAACCTTCTGAATCCTATCTCCCTCGTGAGGACAGGGTTCATCTGTCCAGGCTGAGATATGGGCATCATCCAGCCCACTTAAGTTACCAGAAGAGGCTGAATGACTCCGTTGCTGATGCCTGTCCAAAATGTAACACAGCTCCCCATACTATTAAGCACATCATGGAAGACTGCACTGCACACAATCACCTACGCCAACAACGCAACATACACTCCTTTAGAGCTTCGCAGGAAAACCCAGTCTCGGCCATAGATTTCCTTAGGGACTGGGGGCTGTTAGGTCAGACTGCCAAGGGAACAAATACTGCTACTCCACCCCTACGCAAATGCATGGCGCTATGCAGAGACAGAGGGAGAGATTTTTCTTTTCACCAGATGATGCCCTGGATGTTTATCAAGTTTATAAAAAAAAAAATCATTAAATTTTTTTTTCACTACTCCCCCATGTAAACTTATGCATGGCCCAATGCAAAAATGGAGAGAGAGAGAGAGAGAGAGATTACTTTTTTTTCACCAGATGATGCCCTGGATGTTTATCTTCAAATTTTTGATAAACAAAAAGTAAAAAAAAAAAACTTTTTTCCTTCATTTTTTCCACACCATGTGGTGGGATAAAAAGAAGGTAATTGAACAATCCATGCGTTAACTAGCATCCTTTCTCCAACCTGACATTTTTGTCCAAGATTACTGAGCAGGCTATACTAGATCAACTCATACTATTACTGTACTGAAACAACACACAGATGTTCATCCTTTCAACTGGCATATAGGAAATACCTCTCAAATGTAACTGCACTAATGAAGATTCATGATGACTTGGTTCTGAACACCTGCAGCAGGATGTCTTCTCTCTTGGTTCTGTTGGATCTGTCTGCAGCTTTTGACACAGTAGATCATTCACTACTGCTAAATTACCTGCATTTTTATGGTGTCCATGATGATGCTCCTTCGCTCTTTAACCCGTACGTTCCTGCCGTCGGCATGGTGCCAACAGTACAAAACATCTCGATTAATCCCACTGATGTGACGGTGCCGACAGCTAAATTCGAGCTCTGTAGTGCGTCTCAAACTGCTTCAATCTAGCTAATTTTTTTGTTAAGGAGTAGGTTAACGTATTGGCAACACCATGCATAAGAATTTGTAGCAATAAGTTTGGTTCTGCGTGGGTAGGTAATATCAGTGCGCCACTGTCCGTCATAGCGTCAGAATGTCGCAAAAATGACACCATTTTTCCTCCTCGCTGGGCTGGAGGAGGCTGTTGAAATATTCACATGGACCCTTCTGTCCCTTCATATAGTGATTCTTCAGAAGGGGAAGACCTGGATGACTCTTCTGGGGAGGAATATGAGCCAATGGAGGAGAATATTGAGAGCGGGCAATCCCCTATTCTCCTCCCGTTCTCTCTCATCCCGCCCAGCTGGGTGGGAAAACGTCGCTCACAGCTTGGGAAACTGGGCTAAAAACACGATGGATGGCCATCATGCTCTTATTTCTCCTATAAGGAGTACTTTTTTAAACTTTTCCTTGATTTATGTGTCCTTTTGAACTGTTTTATGCAATAATTTTTTTTTTTTCATTTTTGGTCCAAGATTGGGTGGGTATAAAATTGCAAAAATGCCTGGGATGGTACGGGTTAAGTCATTTCTGTCTGACAGATATAAGAGAGTATGAGGCCATTACTTACTAGTACAGGTACAGTACAACACCAGTTTCCTGATATCCTTGGTTTTAGAGCCTTGCCAAATAAATCGTTTATCCTGATCAACCGAAGCCACATAGGTTGCATAACAATTCAACAGGGACCAAAGAAGGTCATATATAATAATTCAACAATGCACCTCTGACCCACTATCCTTCAGTGTAAGCACACTCATGTTGTAATTTAAGTTTTTTGTGGAACAACTGAGCCTGGTTCATCATCAAGCTACCTGACAAGTTCACTTCATCTGATGCTGTCAAAAACATTACATCATCATTCTAGCATGCTCAGTACTTTTACCATCTTTCAGAGTTTTTCTAATGTCCATTTGCCTATTTGAATCACAGTCTGCATAGAATTTCAGTATTTTTTCTCTTTGCTTACTTACGTCATAAGCAGTTGACGAACCAATACCCTATGTGTCACACAACTTCTGCAGGGGAACACCATGATCCAGTTTTTTCAAGAGCTCTACCTTATCCTGCTATATTGTTTTTGCTTTTAATATAATAAAAATATTGTACAACATTAAATCCCCCAAACAGCTGTTAATACACCACTGTGACCTGTCAGGTGAGTGATAATATTTTCAAAGATACAGGTGGCCAGTGTGGTAGATCACTAAGTAGCTACATATTGGTTACTATGGTAACGGCATGCCTCATGGTGACTGGCTTCCACACATAAAAACCCTGAAAAGTAATAACACTTCATGCATTCCACACTTACATATAAAGCATCTCAGTAGATATCAGTGATGAAAATAACTTTTGATTTAACTGTGGAATTAATTAAGAATAAACTGAAATGGTGATATAATACTTAGGGGAAAACTTCACTAACAGAATGAGAAATTTGATGAAAGGTGTTTTCTCAAGAACAGAAACTGATGAGCAGAAATGGCTAACTCTGAGAAATTTGTGTTCACAGACAAAACATCATCATCACCATCATCATCTGGACCTTTTTTCCTATCCTATGGCAGGGTGAGGAGTAGCAACATACAGACAAAATACACTGATAATAATACTGGCTCACAAAGTTAGAAGTATGACAGAAAAGCATCAACTGGTTCATGACTGAGAGTAGCAGGATTACTGTAAACATTACTGATCTGATCCCTCCAGTCTTTTAAGGTTTTATTCAGGTATATGGCAAAAAAATTAGTGTAAACTTGTAAGCCCTGAAACAATTAACATTTATTCCCATTTATTGCCTTCTCTGGTTATTAAGGGATTTTGTTATCGCAACTGCTGGCAGACTAATTAGCCACAATCAAGGAGGCTGACTGTGAAGGAACAAACTGGTGTTTATGCCTGACACCGCCAGTGGCATTTGGATCTTTCTCAGATGCCATAGGTAGGGTTACATGTAAGTAAAATGAGATCTGAATAAGACAAAATACTGGGATCACCACAATGACATGCATTGTAAGCAATCCAAGTGATCATGTGCTTCACTAAATGTTTGGCAGATACAGGAATTTCAAGTGCCCTCATAATTTTGTCTGGATTAAATGAGGTGCCGGACCATACAATGCCAGATAATTTGTGCCATACCTGTACTCAGTTCCCCTTCTGTTCAGAATTCCTCAAGGTTTTGTGTCAGGTCCAGATCTATTTGAGTAGTTTATCATCTGTACTTGATGCACATAATGTGTCCTACCATTTTTATGCTGATGACACTGTGCTTTACATTAAGATGACAGATATTAATGATATCAAGAATAAACTAGAATCCCTGATGACTGATATTAAAATCTCAATGGAAAAGAGGAGACTTAAGTGGAATGATGGTCAGACAGGAATCATCATTATTTGAGGAAACACGAGGGGTGGTGATGCTGATCATACCCTGACTACGAAAACTGATGAGTCATACCTTTATCCAGATAGTTTTGTCTGAAACTTGGGTGTATATTTTAATTCAAAACTAAATTATGAAGAAAGGAACATATTAATCAAGCTGTCAGAGATTGTCATCTGTACATCAGAAACCTGTACTCTTGAGACAGCTGCAGAATCGAGGTTGCCTCTAAACTATGGTCCATGCTATAGTCTTGTCTCATGATGATTACTGCAATTCATTATGGACTGGCCTCCCAAATAATCTATTAATGAAGGTTCAGTCTGTGCTGACCAGAGCAGAAGGGCTTATCTTTGGCCTACACTCAACAACCCCTACCACCTCATTTCTGAGTTGGACTGTTTGCCAGTAGAGGCCAAAATTGAATTTAAATTTTGTCTTATTACTTTCAAGGTTCTTAAGCTTGGTAAATCAACGTATTTTGCTGGAATGTTAAAACTTCAGTCGGCTCACCCAGGTACGATGTTAACTGCAGAAGATTCCTTGTGCCTCGATGAGCCTGCAGCTGTTCATCAGTTGTCTTTCTCTGATCAGTCTTTCTCCTATACAGCCCCAGGTTACCAGGTATACAGCAAACTGCCATTATTCATGAGGCAACTGACTCCTACTGGATCTTTAAAAGGGTTGCTCAATGCATCTCTCATTTAAAGAAGCTACAATTTGCGAAGACGAGTTGTGATGGAAAATTATACAGTTCAACTGCTGCCACTTTTTTTTCTGCTGATGAAGTCTGTATTGTATATGAGAGATGTTGCAATTCTTGTAACTGCAAAAGCATAAATGAGTGTGGCACAAAAGAAGAAAGCATATAGTGAGTGGATGAGGAACAGGGGCGTTGAAAAAGTTGCGAGATGGAAGAAAGAGTTATATGTAGAGAGGAAGAGAGAGGTGAAAAGATTAGTAAGAGAGAGTAAGAAGAGAATGGATGAGGAATTTGGAAGGAATTTGAGTGTAAAGGTTTGGAAGGAATTTGAGTGTAAAGTGGAGGGAATGTAAGAAAATGTTCTGGAAAGAGGTAAAGAGAGTTAGGCAGGGTGCCAAAGAAGTTAGTTGGGGAGTGAAAGATAAAAATGGTAGATTACTAGTGGAGAAGGGAGAAAAAGTGAACAGATGGAGAGAACACTTTAATGAATTGTTGAACATAAAGAATGAAAGTAATGCAAGTACTGTATAAGTGGCTGGAGAATGGCTGGGAGAAGGAGGGATGTGAGAAGAGAGGAAGAAATCAGTAGGATGGAAGTTGTGGAAGCAATGAAGAAAGTTAAAATGGGGAAAGCCCCAGGAATTGATGGAGTGTGTGGTGAAATGCTGAAGTATGGGGGAGAGACAGAATGGATGTGGAAGGTGTGCAGACAGGCCTGGGAGGAAGGTAGAGTCCCGGAGGATTGGAAGTCAGGTATAAATATTCTCCTGTACAAAGGAAAAGGGGAAAAACAAGTGTGTGGTAATCATAGGGGCATTTGTTGTCTTAGTGTAACAGGAAAAGTATATGGTAGGATACTTATTTACAGAGTTAGGGAAATAATAAAGGAATTAGTTGGAGAAAAACAGGGAGGCTTTAGGAAGGGAAGAGGTTGTGTAGATCAGATATTCATTCTTAGATCTTTACAGGAAAAGTTTCTAGAGAAGGGAAAGAAGTTGTATGCAGCCTTCATGGATTTGGAGAATGCATATGATAGGGTGGATAGACAAGGATTGTGGAAAGTATTAAGAACATATGGAGTAGATGGGAAGTTGTTGAAAGCCGTGAAGAGTATGTATGAGGGTGCTATGGCTGCAGTGCGTGTGGATGATGAACTGAGTGAATTTTTCCATTTGAAAGTTGGATTGAAACAAGGATGTGTCATGTCTCCATGGTTGTTCAATCTGTATATGGATGGGGTAATAAAAGAGATACAAGGTAGGGCACTGGATGTTGGAGTGGCCCTAGTGAGAGAGGGCAGTGTTTGGAAACTCCCTGCACTATTGTTTGCAGATGATACTGTGTTGTTAAGTGAAGACAAAGGGGAGCTGCAGGGCTTGGTAGATGAGTTTGGGAGAGTGTGTAAGAAATGCAATCTAAAGGTGAATGTAGGGAAGAGTAAAGTGATGGTCTTCGAGAGAAGTGAAGTCAGTGAATGTACAGTGAGATGGATGGGGAGGATATGGAGAACGTGAGTGCATTTAAGTACTTGGGTAGTGTGATGAGTAAGGATCGAAGTTTAGAGGGTGAAGTGCTTGAAAGGGTGCAGCAGGGAAGAATCGTTGCTGGTTCCTTGAAAGCAGTGATGAGAACAGGGACGTGAGCATGGAAGTGAAAAAGCTGCTACATGACAGTATTGTGATACCAACTCTAACGTTTGGAAGTGAAGCTCAGACCCTGTTGGAGGGACAGAAGTCGAGAGTGAGGGCAGTGGAAATGAGTTATTTGAGAGGAGCATGTGGAGTCACATGGAGAGACAGACTAACAAATGGGGAAGTGAAGGAGCACTGTGGTGTGGATGTGGATGTGATAGGAAGTGTTAGGTGAAACATATTAAGGTGGTCTGACAATGTGGAGGGGATGGAGAGTGAGACACTGATGAGGAGAGTGTATGTGAGTGAGGTGGAGGGGGGAGTGAAGGAGGGGGAGGCCAAGGATGGGATGAAGGGATGGAATGGAGAAGTATTTGAGAGAGGGGGATGCATGTGAGCTGGGAGCAGGGCAGTGAAATGGCAGGGGACTGAGCAACATGGAGGAGATTTGTTTGTGGCCATCCCTTACGGGATTCAGGCGTCTGGCAATAGATATACAGTATAGATAGATAGACAAATGAGTGTCGAGCAACGGTGAATTCCTTAGGATGAATTTGCACTATCGAGAAAAAAAGACCATATAATTATTATCATTATTACTATTATTAAATTACAATGGTTCACGATCAACGTGGGCGTGCGACAATGTTATGCGAAGTCCCTATGGTTGCTCAATATATACATTTATGGGATGATGAGAGAAGCAAAAACATGAGTACTGGTGAGAGGGATGGCACTGGTAATGAAGGGTGATTGATGAAATATCTAAAATTTGTTGTATGCTGATGATGCAGTGCTACTTGCAAATATGTCGACCCTCGATTCTACAGACCCGGAATCAATGGATTTCGGAAGCAACGGACAATATCTGCTGGCAGAGAATATATATATATTTTTTTAATTTCATTACAGGTACATTCACGATCAGTAATTTCTGCTCAGGAGTGCCCCCTTTGTATCCCCATATACCCAGGGAAGACGGGAGGGGGTGACGAAACAAGCTCCACCCGCCTCTACCCCTACTTCCAACCATCCCCCATACCACTACCCCACCCAACCCCTCACTCGTCATTCTTAACTGGCAGTTACATCTCAAGCTAACCCCATACTTTACACTCATAGTCACATTACTAATACACACACAAAACACTAGGACATGTAAAAAGTATATAATATAACAATGAACACTGCAGCAAGAAATTAATTAATTATAACGGCAGTAAAACAAAAA
>JAGKTI010008016.1:0-34922 GCA_018397915.1 Birgus latro | reverse complement strand
ATACAGACAGAGGAAGACAGTTCCAGAGTTGACCAGTTGCATAAATGAAGGACTGGGAGTAACGGTTAACTCTTGCATTAGAGAGTTGGACAGAAAAGGGATGAGAGTTTGTTGCTAGACGGGTACTGCGTGCCCGTCGTAGAGGTGGAGGGATGCAAGCAGACAATTCAGAGGAACAGTGCACTCGTGATAACTGTACTGCAGAACACTTCTTCTCAGACCATCAGTTCACCTATAAATGCTCATGATTTATTTCTATAGTTTATTTTTCCATGTTTTTATGAATAAAATGAATAATATTTAACAGAATGGACTTGCCAAGGTACGTTATGTATGATGCAGATAGCACGTGGGTGGTATGAGTTGGTTAGTTATGTAGAAAACTGCACTGGTACCACACATTTTCAGCCAGTGAATAATATACATTTTTTCAGTGGAATTACTCATCTTGCTTTTCACACACACACACAAATAGCTTGGGTCCCTGGGATTTCATATCATAACCATGGAATTTCGTACGTTAAATTCTGTTATCAGTCTTACAATGTTCACCATTTTCAAGACAGTTGCATTTGTACAGCTTTTATTTCAAGGTGACCACATTGTGTTAAGATTAGTTTGCACTTTAGGATTCAGAGTACAAATCACGAATCAGGACAACACAACAGCGAGAGCTGTTAGTTTACTGCCGGCGGAAAGCTGACTGGTGATTTGTGGACATATGTAGGGCGACTAAACAAGAGGAGGGGGAAGGGGGGGTGGAGGGCTGGGAAGGGGATTAACTAGGAAACGACCTTGACCAGAAATACCTTCACCTCACATCCCCCAACTTCACCCAGTCTCATGTGACTAACCTGTGCTGTGGTGGCCAATGAAAGTGGTACACTTGCATTATTTATATACTTGTCAGGCCGTGAATTTTTCCGTTTGTCTGATAAATCTGGTTGCCTGGTAACTGGATAATTGGGATTATACTGTAGTGAGTGGATGAGGAATAGTGGCGTCGAAGAAGTTGAGAGACGGAAGAGAGAGTTATAAGTAGAGAGGAGGAGAGAGTAAGAAGAGACTGGATGGGGAATTTGGAAGGAATTTGAGTGTAAAGTGGAGGGAATGTAAGAAAATGTTCTGGAAAGAGGTAAAGAGAGTTAGACAGGGTGCCAAAGAAGTTAGTTGGGGAGTGAAAGATAAAAATGGTAGATTACTAGTGGAGAAGGGAGAAAAAGTGAATAGATGGAGAGAACACTTTAATGAATTGTTGAACATAGAAAATGAAAGTTATGCAAGTATAAGGGCTGGGGAATAGCTGGGAGAAGGAGGGATGTGGGAAGAGAGGAAGAAATCAGTAGGATGGAAGTTTTGGAAAGAATGAAGAAAGTTAAAATGGGGAAAGCCCCAGGAATTGATGGAGTGTGTGGTGAAATGCTAAAGCATGGGGGAGAGATCGTAATAGAATGGATGTGGAAGGTGTACAGATTGGCCTGGGAGGAAGGTAGAGTCCCAGAGGATTGGAAGTCATGTATAATTTATATAATCCCCTGTACAAAGGAAAAGGGGAAAAAGAAGTGTGTGGTAATCATAGAGGCATTTGCCTTCTTAGTGTAATAGGAAGAGTATATGGTAGGATAATCCTGACAGAGTTAGGGAAATAACAGAGGAATTAGTTGGAGAAGAACAGGGAGGATTTAGGAAGGGAAGAGGTTGTGTAGATCAGATATTCTTTCTTAGATCTTTAGTGGAAAAGTTTCTAGAGAAGGGAAAGAAGTTGTATGCAGCCTTCATGGATTTGGAGAAACATATGATAGGGTGGATTGACAGGGATTGTGGAAAGTATTAAAAATGTAAGGAGTAGATGGGAAGTTGTTGAATGCCCTGAAGAGTATGTATGAGAGTGCTAAGGTTGCAGTGCATGTGGATGATGAACTGAGTGAATTTTTTCATTTGAAAGTTGGATTGAAACAAGGATGCACTAAGAGTCTGTGGCTGTTCAATCTGTGTGTGGATGGGGTTATAAAAGAGATACAAGGTAGGGCAGTGGATGTTAGAGCAGTCCTAGTGAGAGAGGGCAGTGTTTGGAAACTCCCTGTACTGTTGTTTGCAGATGATACTGTGTTGTTAAGTGAAGTCGAAGGGGTGCTGCAAAGCTTTGTAGATGAGTTTAGGAGACTGTGTAAGAAACGGAATCTAAATGTGGATGCAGGGAAGAATAAAGTGATGGTCTTCGAGAGAGGTGAAGTCAGTGAATGTACAATGAGATTGGATGGGGAGGATATGGAGAATGTGAGTGCATTTAAGTACTTGGGTAGTGTGATGAGTAATGATGGAAGTTTAGAGGGTGAAGTGCTTGAAAGGGTGCAGCAGGGAAGAAAGGTTGCTGGTTCCCTGAAAGCAGTGATAAGAAACAAGGAATTGAACATGGAAATGAAGAAGCTGCTATATGACAGTATTGTAATACCAATTCTAACGTATGGAAGTGAAGCTTGGACCCTGTTGGAGGGACAGAAATAAAGAGTGAGAGCAGTGGAAATGGGTTATTTGAGAGGAGCATGTGGAGTCACATGGAGAGACAGACTGACAAATGAGGAAGTGAAGGAGCATTGTGGTGTGGATGTGGATATGATAGGAAGCGTTAGGAGAACCTCATTAAGGTGGTTTGGCCATGTGGAGAGGATGGAGAGTGAGAAACTGATGAGGAGAGTGTATGTGAGTGAGGTGGAGTGGGGGAGAGGGAGGGGGAGGCCAAGGATGAGATGGAAGGATGGAGTGGAGAGGTATATGAGAGAGGGGGGTGTGAGCTGGGAGCAGGGCAGTAATATGGCGGGGGACAGAGCGACATGGAGGCGATTTTTTTGTGGCCACCCCTTACGGGATTGAGGCATTTGGCAATAGATAGATAGATAGTCCCTGACCAGCATGGTCGCAAAATTGTTCGAGAGAATCCTGAAAGATAGATGGATAAAATATCTGGAAGGGTTGAACATTTTGGCTGAAAGTCAGTTTGGATTCAGAAGTGGATAGTCATGTGTTTCCAACTTGTTGAGCTTTTACTCAAGAGCGATTGACATGCTACAGGAGAGAGACGGTTGGGTGGATTGTGTGTATTTAGATTTGGAGAAGGCCTTTAACAAGGTATCCCATAAGTGACTACTGTGGAAATTGAAGCATATAGGAGGACTGAAGGGAAACCTCCTGCAATGGATGAGAAACTTTCTGCGAGACAGACAAATGAGGACGGTAATAAAGGACAGGATGTCTGGATGGAGGGAAATTACAAGTGGAGTTCCATAGGGCTCGGTGTTAGCGCCAGTAATGTTCCCGATTTACGTAAATGATATGGTAGATGAAATGAATAGTTATGCAAGTCTGTTTGCCGATGATGCAAAGATCTTGAGAAAAGTAGAAGTTGAGGAAGACTGTAAAATGCTGCTGGATCTGGATAGGATACATGATTGAAGCCAGATTTGGGAAATGAAATTCAACGCAAAAAAATGTAAAATATTGGAAATGGGATAAAGTACCAAGAGGCCATCACTGAATTATTTGATGGGTAACTAACCAATCACAAAAGCGAGAGAAGAGAGCAACATGATTGCAGTGTTCAGGCCCATGATGGGAGTAGATAAAATTGACAGAGAAGATCTGTTTGTATGGGATATGAGAGTAACAAGAGGAAACGGAATGAAACTGAAGAAGCCAAGCTGCTTGGGGGATATCAAGAAATATAGTTTTCCTTATAGATGCCTAGACCTGTGGAATAACCTGGACAGTGAGGTGGTACAGGCAAAAAACATTCATGTGGTTAAAACTATCTATCTATCTATCTATATACCTAGGCTGCTTCCCCCAAGAAAAGGGAGGTAGCCGAGACAGGTCAACACACTACCAATTTACTCATCCACTCATACACATTCATTCGCATCTTAGCCCCAAAGGAGAGAAGGGACAGATCCTCACCGCACCACACCGCACGAGGGTCAACCACGCAGTGCAGTCAGTGACATCCGCAGCAGGGCCCGACAGCAAAGCTGGTTTACCCCTGCCACATCATAATGGATCCAGCCCATTACCTGCACCTGACCTGATCAGCTGATCAGACAAAATGCAGGAGAATATCCCCTCAGGGCTGCGTCATCATTTATTCATTCACAATTTCTCTCCATTTATTTCTGTCACGCACAGCCACTCTTCCTTGCTCAACAGACAACCCTCTCGCATCCAGCGCTCTCTTCACACTGTCCATCCATCCTATTCGTGGTCTTCCTCTCAGCCTTACGCCTCTCACATCAGATCTAGTTATCTTTTTCACCAATCGCTCATTATCCATTCTCTCCATATGCCCAAACCATCGCAACACCCTCTGTTCAACTCGATCAGCCATCTCCCGAACAATTCCAGTTCTCCTTCGCACTTCATCATTTCTCACTCGATCCATACGCGTCACTCCACACATACTCCTCAGACACCTCATCTCCATTACATTCAAACTTTTCCTCTCTGCTACACCCATATTCCATGTTTCAGCCCCATATAATGCAGTCGGTACCACAACACCCTCATACAGCCTTCTCTTTACATCCATTCTGAGTGAACGACATCCAAACACTTTTTTCATTCCTCCCAGCACCTTTCCAACTTCATTCATTCTAAACTTCACTTCTGCATCTATTCTTCCATCCGCAGCAACATGTGACCCTAAATACTTAAAACACTCAACCTCCTCAAGCAACTCACCATTCAAAACTATAATCATCCTCCTACCATCTATCAACCTCGTACACTTCATCACTTTACTCTTATTCTCATTTATTTTCAGTTTCCTCCTTTCACACGCCCTTCCAAACTCCTCTACCAACTGTCTCAATCTCTCCTCTGAATCAGCCACCAGTGCAGTATCATCCGCAAACAGCAGCTGCTTCAGATTCCACTCTCTACCATCATTCACCAGACTCAGTCCTCCATCTAACACTCTTGCATTCACCCCCCTTACAACACCATCCATATAAATATTAAACAACCAAGGCGACATCACACATCCCTGCCGCAGCCCCACTCTCACGGGAAACCAATCACTCACAGTATTTCCCACTCTTACACACGCTCTACTATTTACATAAAAACTTTTCACTCCTTTTAGTAACCTGCCATCAAGCCCATTCAATCTTAAAACATTCCACAAGGCCTCCCTATCAATTCTATCATATGCTTTCTCTAAATCCATGAATGCCCAAAACACATCCTTACCTTTCGCTAAATACTTTTCACACACCTGTCTCACAGCAAACACCTGATCCACACATCCCCTCCCTCTCCTAAAGCCACACTGCTCATCACCAATCACTCCCTCTGTACCCTCTCTAACTCTCTTAATTAACACTCTACCATACACCTTACCTACCACACTCAACAGACTTATACCTCTAAAACTAGTACATTCATACTTATCACCCTTACCTTTATATAATGGGACCACACAAGCGCTTGCCCAGTCAATTGGCACCATACCTTGCACAAAGCACACATTCAACAATCTTACTAACCAGAACAATAGTTGCTCCACCACATTTCAGGCATTCCACAGCACACCCATCCATACCTGCAGCTTTCCCTGTTTTCATCTGCTTTACTGCCCCTTGCACTTCCTCCATCGTAATCAAGGATTCATTCAACTCTCCCAACACATCTATTCCTTGCACCCTTCCATCTGCCACAATCTCAGCCTCCCTTTCCTCCTCTACATTCAACAATCTTTCAAAGTACTCCGCCCATCTCTTCCTTACTGCATCCATCTCAATTAACATCCTTCCATCCTCTGCTTTTACTCGCTCCTCCTTCCCAGACTCTCCCTTTCGCACCCTTTTCACCTCCTTCCAAAACATTTTCTTATTCTCCTGAAAATTCTCAGTCATCCGCCTACCCCACCTCTCATCTGCTGCCACTTTAACACCATGCACAACCCTTCTCGCCCTATTCCTCTTTTCCTTATACCTCTCATATGACACCTCATCCCTCCTCTGCAACCACACTTCATATGCATGTCTCTTCTCACCCACAGCCATACTTACTTCCTCGCACCACCATTCACTTCCCTTCCTTACACCACCACCCACTCGTCTCACACCACACACCTCTTCTGCATGCCCCACCACAGCACTCTTAAACAACTGCCATTCCTCCTCCACACTGCCACTCTCCTGATCTTTCACTGCATTCCACTGATCTCTCAATTTCTCCTGATACTCTATCATTTTCTCTCTTTTATCCAACTCACTCACTTTCAAAACCTCCCTGCCACACCTAACTCTCCTAGCTCTCACCCATCTCTTACCTACTCTCAACTTTCCCTCCACCAGGTAGTGGTCAGACATACCTCCACCCTCCCCTCTCAAAACTCTCACATCCAACAATCTTCCTATTACATTCCTGGAAACAACCACATAGTCCATCAATGCTCTGTCAACAACCCTTCCACCCTCCTGTCTCACCCATGTATACTTATAAATAACTTTCTTCTCAAACAAGGTATTCCCAATCACCATCTCTCGCTCAACACACACACCTATCATTCGTTCCCCATTTTCATTTCTTCCAGGCACACCATGCATACCAACTACACCTTCAACTGCTACATTTCCCACTCTAGCATTCAGATCCCCCATCATTACCACATTCACATTTGCTCCAAAGCTCTGCAAACACTCATCATCATCATTCCAGAAAGACTCCTTCTCTTCTTCATCCCTTTCACTACCAGGCCCATATGCACTCACAAATACCCACAACTCACGTTCAAGTTTCGCTTTCACCCACATCAGTCTCGATGACACCTCTTTCCATTCAATCACACACTGCTGTACTTCTGGGCTCACCAACAAGGCCACACCTTCTCTTGCCCTTCCTCTATCAACACCTGACAATCTTCCATTCACACTTCCAAACGTAGACTCACCTTTCCCTTTCATCTTTGTTTCACTCAAAGCTAACACATCCAACTTTCTTCTCACAAACATTCTCCCAATCTCCTCCCTTTTAGCCTCAATCGTACTACATCCACGCACATTCATAGACCCAACCTTCAGGGTACGGGGATAACTCGATCCCCCATCCCTTTCTCTGGCCTGTCTCTTTTTAGGAACTAAAAAACAAAGGAGGGGGTCCCTAGTCCCCTCACCCCGCCCCTTTTAGTCGCCTTTTACGACACGCAGGGAATACGGTGGCGGAATTCTTCCAAACACAATCTGGCCGCAGAGTAGTAGTACCACCCATAGTGCGGCCAGATTATGTCCCCCCCCGCCATGGAGACAGGACAACACGAGCTTAGCTCAATTCCTGTATACTACAAATAGGTAAATAAATAGGTAAATACACACACACACACACACTGAAAATCCAACAACATATTTTTCAGTTTCATTCTTGCTACCACCAGAATATTTAAATCAACTTAGGATAGACCTAAAGAAAGTATTAGGGAAGGCTGTATGAAACTCCTCCATTTCAAAATGTCTGCCCAAAGCAATTCAGTGGGGTCTCCCAGTATGTGGGATCACTGTATGTGAAACACTTAATATGCAGACTGGACTGAGGAAAATAAATTTTTAAATATGCAAAATGTGATTCTAAAATGTGAATCCATCATCTCAAGGGAAAAACAGTGTTCCCACTCAAAATGGTAGTATCCAAAGCCACGACTAGATGGCTGATCAGTTTCCCGCCCCCAAGCGTCTCTCTAGTCAAGTATCAAGATTCTCAGGCTGTGTCTGCCTATGCCACATTTGCATTCTGTGGTATTTTTAGTACTGTACAAGACCTGCTCTTGCCTGCCTGTTACATCATGTCCCCACCACTTCATTCCAAGAATAAGAGGTTCATTTTGGAGCTGAATATGAAAGTTATAGAGTTGAATAAGCAAGGTAAATGGAACTCAAACATTGGACATGAACGTGGCTTAAGTGAATCGACAGTGAGGAACATTCTCAAGAACAAGGAGCAGAGTTTATGAACCATCAAGACTTATGGAGGCCAGCAATTGGATGGGTGCAGTAGGTTTGCTTATCCTGCAGTTATACAGATGGAGTGTTATGTAGTACAATACATTCACAGTTCTGTTATCTTTCTTTTGAGCAAAAGTCTTTCTTAAATGACAGTCAATAATGGGGAAGGATTGCAAATGACAAAGATAGCATCAGGTGTCTGCCATATACATTTATTTCCCTTGATTCAGTGGTTTCTAATATGCGAAATTTCCAATGTGCAGTGCATTTTGTCAACCATATTCCTGTGCATCGGGAGACTTCATTGTATAAAATACTTTAAAGATAGCAGGAATAAAGTAAAATGCATGTTACAGAATTCAAGGGGTTAGTTCCTTGAATCCTGTGACTGATATTGTATTTTATTCATATCTCCAGTAATCGGCTTAGAAAGAATCTGTGTGGTAGTGAAGAGTTTATTGAGACTACATCAGACCCTTGCAGTTCTACATGTCAATCCCATGGTGAATAAAATGTGGAGGTAAGATGAATAAAATAAAACAACTACGATCAAAGGATTTAAAACCTGGCTATGCCCTTGTGCAGTGTATATTGCTGTTTTCTACTGCAGGTTGTTGGAGGAGGGCAGGTTCCTCACACAGCACAGGAGATACTGCAGCACGCCCGACCAGTGAGCCTCCCACAGATGGTTCCCCCCAACACCTCTCCCCTCACCACTGCCCTCAATGCACCTCTCGTCACACCGCCCACCCTTGCGCCCCTTGCTGCCCTCCTTAACCCAGAGGTATGGTTCTTTGCACCAATTTGCTGTACTCTAACCTTGCATTGGGTTGTTTCATCTGCTCCTGTCATTCATTCTCTTAATACCATTTGTCATTTCAGTCTCCTTTACACTCAACTTAACCTTTAAACACTGCTTATCATCATCATGATTAATCATCATTCTCATCATCTGCCTTCTGAGAACTTTCAGTAAGTGATGGACAAACTGGGTAGTAGAATCAAAACATACTGGGTAATAAAATAGAAGCTAATGTACCACATATTAAGCCAGACACTTAATGCTTTTCCTTTTCAACCATCTCCAACTCGCCATGCCCTTATTTTTCTTGCTCAGCTGTCTGATAATAAAAAATGATGCTTCATTACTTTCAGCCTAATTATGACAGTGACTAACTTGTTTATTGATATTTGTATGTGTTCCCATTGATAGTCAAGATGTTGGAAAATATATTAACCCCCCAGGCCCCCCAAATAATTAACACATCAACATCAACACACAAAAGCAACAGCAGCATAAGTTGATTTAGTGTCCAAAGGAATTTTCTGATTGGTGTTTTGATATTCTTGCTGCAGAATTTAGCCTTGGGGGAGCACTAGGTCCTAAAGACTTTTATTTAGTATCCATTAAAATGTTTCTGATTATATGCTATGCAGTTCTTGCTGCAGAAGTTTGCCTTGGATGAGTGGCGGGTCAACTTTCTGAAGGGCACGAATTAAGAACTTGAGGCCAGTATCAAGAGTAATTCCAGATGTATGTAATTCTTTTAGCTTTTCTGAGTGGTGTTTGGTATTCTTCTTGCAGAATTTAGCCTTGGATGAGCGCCGGGTTAACTTTTTGAAGCGTATGAGTCAGGAACATGAGGCCAGTATGAACAACAATAGCAGTGTGAACAGTGGGATCAGTACCAGTGGTGGTGGAGGGGGTGGGGGTATGCCTGGAGGGGGACATGAACCTCCCCCTAAAATGGCAAGACACGAACGCGAGGAAGAGAAGGAGTCACAGTCGGTACAGCTTCCTCATCCTTCCATGTTTATGACACCCCCGGAGAAGATTCCAGTGACTGCATCCAGTAGCCCTATGCAAAATGTCCTCACCCCTATACCACATGAACTTGCTGTCAACGCACGACAGGAATTACGTAAGTCCATGAAGCTTTTTCCAGGTAGCATTGGAAGCTTTGTATGCACCTTTTTGTTACAGTGTATTTTGCTGATGCTAGGAATACATAAATAACCCAAGACAAGGTCAAGACTGTACCTTGTATAATAATAATAATAATCAGACCTCACTATAACAGACTAATTGGGGCCCATGCCATTCCGAACAATGCAAAATTCTGATAAAAGTGACATCCAGACTCTCCCCTGCTAAACCGAACTTTTTCCAATATATCAGACGTTAGTCCGGATCGTATGAATGGTTTTTAAACTATTTTTACTATACCATTGCGGTACTGCACTGTGTTGTAACTTCACTACATTAATCAAATGGTGTAATATATACAGTAATACTGTACCATACAGTGATAAATAGGTCTTTTATTTATCTTATTGTGGTGAACATAGCTGAAATGGTCAGACAGTCCGGACTGCTTCTGGCTTTATCGGACTTTTTTCCGATATATAGGAATTTAGTCCGGTAGCTCCACGAGTCCGATAAAAGCGAATTCCGGTCTATTGAAGTCCGTTATATCGAGGTTTTACTGTAATAATAATAATGAAAAATAATTGTTTATGTGAAGCTACAAAATGTGAATGTTGTGGGCGTATGTGATAGAGCCAAGATTCTGGGGGCTTGAATGAAGAGTGAATGGAAGTGTGGCCCATTGGATTGGGCAAATCTGGGCTGTCTGGACATTGCTACTTCTCACCCTGCCCTAGGGTGGGAAAGGAGGTCCAGATGATGAAAAAAAAAAAAAAGGTGCTTATGAAACCAGTGTGACTTAAAATACATAACTTTGTTGTGCAGTGCCTGAGGGATAATAATGTGTTGGGTTGGAGTGAAAAGGGTTGGATGTGATATTTTTAACCGTATTAGAATATTAGAGTGTCTTACAGTTTATTCTTGCTTCCACCAGGCAGCCTTCTCTTGCTTAGCAATCCTTCAAAGTGAAGGGTTGGAGTGGATATGATATTTTCTGAGCTTGGTAATGGGAGTATGGTTTTGCACAAGATATAAAGGTGTATTCCATGGGCTTGAATGGTGAGTGAATGGGAGTATGGCTCATTCAGTTGGGCAAACTTTGGCCATAGCCTATTCAATCTGCTATGAGATGAGCTTTTAGCTTCTAAAAGCACGCAGCTGATTGGTTGCCAGAGTGCATTCATTATTAACAGTGCATTTTAAATTATATTTTATTATAAGGGTTACAATAACTGTTTGACACTAAGGTTCGTTTAATTTTTGAAGGCTGCAATATGCTTGCATGCGTCGGCCTTTTTGGATTGGAGCGTGTAGCATTTTATGACCGGATGCCCTTCCTGATGTCTACCAATGACCCTTGGGTGGATTCGATCCTCCAACCCTACGGCCAGAGCGGAGCGCTCTAAGGGCACTAAGGTTGTCCAAATAAAATATTATATATATTTAGTTGTTTGTATATACTGATTTTAAAATGGGGCCTTACAAAGTTTATCAGATGGTTTAGATATGTTTGAAATTTTGAATTCTCAGGACAGATAGAAACAAATTCAGGTAAAGTTTTACAAGTACCTTGATTTCCTCCCCCCCCATCATTTTTAGGCAAATCAAGGTAAATTATTACTATGATAGTCTGCAAAATCTAACCTAGTGAATATGATGGAGTGGGGGGGTAGGCCACTTGTGGGATGTCCCACCTTACTAAGCAGATGAATATTACAATTTATTTGAGAGCGTGTTGCTGTCGCATCAGTTTGCATTATGCTTTCTACTTTCGCGTCATCAGTAAGCTTCTATCTGTTTAGGTTTGAATATCTAGTTACAGCTTACAGAACTGTGATAAGGTATGGGCTGCGGGATATTTAAAAGCGATTGTAACATACAAGTATAGGTTCTTCACCTACGTCTACCAGTCATTTTTATTGGAATTTTGATGTTTACTAAGTTAGATTTTTCAAAATGTCACAGTACTGACAGGTTACCTTAATTTGCCTGATCATGGGGGGGGAAAATTCAAGGTACTGCACTCGTAAAGCCTTACATGAATGTGTTTTTATTTGTCCTGAGAATTCAAAATTTCCAAAAAAGTCTATACCATCTGATAAACTTTGTAAGACCCTGTTTTTAAATTAAGCCATACAAATAACTACATATATAATATTTTATTTGGGCAATCTTATTGTCAAACAGTTATTTTACTCCTTATAATAAAAATAATTTAAAATGCATCTTTGATAATGAATGCACTCAGACAACTAATCAGCCACCAGTTTTCAGAAACTTAAGGCTCATCCCTTCTCACAGTAGACTGAATAGGCTATTCAGTAATCACTGTATTATCCGGACATGCTCCGAATTCGAATGATAGGCCTTGGCTCTGTTATGTTCATATCAGGATTTTTTGTCCGTAGCCGAACATAAAATTTCCAACATCACCGGTTGGGTGGCCTACTAATTCAAAACATCGTTTGAGTGGCCAGCCAGCCTCTTTGGCCGTGTGCTGGTAATAGACCCTAACCCACCAGCTGAGCAAAAATGGTCATCTGCCTCCTCACCAAATGGTCAAAGTCCCCTGGCCGGCTGGATCACTCGGACATCAATGGCTTCATGCGAGTCATACTGACCCTAACCCACCAACCAAGAAACAATGGCCGTCTGCTTCCTCACAGAACGGTCAACGTACCCCGGCCTCCCAGATCACTTGGATGCTAACGGCTGTGCATAAATAATACAGACCCTAACCCACCAGCTGGGCAAGAATGGCCATTTGCCTCCTTACCGAACGGTCATAGTCCCCCAGCCTCCCAGATCACTTGGACGCTAATAGGCACGCTTGGGTAATGCAGACCTTAACACATAAGCTGAGCAAAAATGGCTGTCCGCCTCCCTACCGAATGATCAGTGTTGCCTGGCCAGCCTCTTGAGCCAAGGTAATAGCCATCCATCTGTATACCAAATGATGAAAGTCGCCTGGCCGGCCTCTTGAGCCAAGCCGTGCACTGGTAAAAGGATGTAACCCACCAGCTGAGCAGAAATGGCCGTCTGCCTCTATCAAATGATCAAAGTTGCCAGGCCGACCTCTCGAGCTGAACTGCGCGCTGGTAAAAGAACGTAACCCACCAGCTGAGCAGAAATGGCCGTCTTCCTCCCTACCGAATGGTCAAAGTCACCTGGCCGGCCAGTAGATACGTGGCAAACACAGTGTTCAGTGGTGGTTACCACATGTCCTCACACACTGTCCAGCTCCAACAGTTGGAGAAGGAAGAGTTTTCCAACATTTGTTAAGTGATTACTAGTGATGGACGATATCATTAAATTTAGATACGATACCGATTACTTTAGTGACCAGTATCGGTGGTATCGATTACCGATACTGATAGCAAAGTAGTTTCGTAATTAATACCTTTTCAGTTCGATGAACTACCTAAAAATTGAATAAAATTACTGTACCCAGGCTTAATCTGGGTAAAAATAATATGGCCACTCTTTTAGGGGAACATTAGCACCAAAACTGCGATTTAGTGTGCTAAGGTAAATCTTAAAATATCACTTCCCAATGAAACAGTACAGTATTTTTTAACCCCCGCCACACTCATCGCCTCATATGAGGCGATATGCAGGCCACTCCTGGTCGTGCTGATCACCTTATATGAGGTGATAAGTCTCAGCGCCATAATTTCAAGCATGAGGAAGCGTTAGTGGTTTCCATGGAAACATGGAGTCTTGCTCTACACCATTAGAGCTGTTGCCAAACCCTGCCATTCTGCATATTTAGTAATTAAGATAATTTATGAAGGCCACCCCTGGCCACATTGATCGCCTCTTATGAGGCGATGGGTCTCGGCGCCATGATTTTAAGCATGAGGAAGCGTCACTGGTTTCCATAGGAACGTTGAGTCTCCCTGTACACCATCAGAGCTGCCCTCACATCCACACAAGAGGCGTAAATTACAATAAGACAAGGGTGATGAAGAGTTCAAGCTCAGAAACACTTGATCTGATGACAAAAAGTGCATCCATTCATCCATCATCCAATCCTATGTTGCCCCATGAGGAGTGTAGGAGCCCAGGGCTAGGCACATTGGTCCTGACATTTGAGATGAGAGTGACCAGCCTCACCCATCCCTGAGTCGTACAATGTGAGCAGTAAACCCCAACCACCTCTTGGATATAAACTTTCACCAGCTCATTCTGACTGGAGCTCCATAATTACCCACTAAACCACCAGGTGCCATAATTTGGTTATATGGTTACCACCCAGCATAGTAAATGGTTTCCTGGTGTACTGGAAACCATTTGGCTTGTCACTCAGTGTAGAGTCACCCAAAGGCAGAAGGAAGAGGAAAGAATGGAGGAAGAGGGAGTGTAAAGTAAGGACAAGGAAAGAATGAGGTAAAGAAAGACAGAAGACGAAAGACGGAAGGAGAGGAAAGGCAGACACCCGAGAGCAGCACTACATCGATTGTAAGCTCGTGTAATTTAATATTAAAAAGTAAAAAAAAAATGACTCAGGGAAGGTAATTCGGTTAAGGATTAGCGCGGCGGGGATTAAAATACAGTACATTTTCAGTTAACTGGAAAGGCTGTTTTAGTACTCATAGCAGTTGATACCTAGCCATCAGTATCGATACTTGCAGATAAAGAGTTAGTATTGGAAGTATTGATATTTTGTTATTGATATGGCCATTACTAGAGATTATGTTGGCCACTAGACCACTCAGGACTACTGTACACCAAATAGAGGCAAGCGGATTACGACGCCTGCCCACCTTTCACTTGGTGGTAAGTACTGTACTTTATTAAAAGTCTTTTTGCAACCTTTGTCTTCTTCATTTATTTATTTGTGGATTTTTGTTGTCTATGCATTGTTTTCGTAGTGTCTAGCATTATATTTGATATTCCCATGTGTGTGTGTGTGTGTTTTGATGTCTAAATAACTTGAAGACCAAGGAATACTGCCACAATTAGGAGGGGTCTGTACATTGCTTTTGTAGTGACTAGCATTATATTGGATATTCCCATAGTGTCTAGCATTATATTAGATCAGGGATGTCAAATTCATGGCCCGCGGGCCAAATGTGGCCCTCGGGATGGTCATAGATGGCCCGCGAGATGACAGATTTATCAGACCGTGAAACTATAACTTATGAATGAAAATATAATATTGTTAAGAGACAGAAAATTCATAAACTACCTTTTATTCATAATGGTAATAACTTGATTTCAATTAAAATTGCTAGTATTAACGTTTTTATAAAGGGAAACTTTTTGTAAATAAATATCACGAATCTGTTAAAAACCGAAGACGCAGCCATTGCTGGTATCTGAAGGCATGAGCTGCCAGGACCAAATGTTTTAACTGTCACAAAAGACACTGAGAAGCGGTGTATGCCAGTACTACACTGATTAAACCTCGCCGCTTTTTTTAGCGAAATGGTGAGGGTATACATCACATTTTAAACTCAGCTACTCAAACTGTGACTAAACATATGCAGAATTGAGCTGCACCTTTGAAATACAGTAGGGAAACGTCAAAATCGGTAACAGCCACATTGTGCCAGGCTTCGCTACTGTAGGCTATGCCACCACGTGTTCAGATTCTTGTTGTGTGGACGGTTTTATTCAATTATTTATCATTAAATTTCTTTTCGAGCATTGTAAATTTTTTAAATGTAAAAAAATTGTTGGTCATCTGTTTATTTGCCTTCCAGGCTCTCTCTCTCTCTCTCTCTCTCTCTCTCTCTCTCTCTCTCTCTCTCTCTCTCTCTCTCCTTGTTTACTGTCTTTACGGCTCAAAAAGCTGCCTGGAACCACTGTCTGACTCACTCCTTCTCCATTTCTGTAACATTCGCGGCCTTTCCTCTAACTTTCGCTCTGTTGAACACCACCTCTTCTCCTCTAAACCTCACCTTCTCTTTCTCTCTGAGACTCAGCTGTCTGAGGCAACTGACAGCAAACCCTTTTCTGTAACCTCCTACTTTCTCTATTCTCATTTCAAAGCCAAAGGTGGCTGTTGCTATATGTACGCAACGATCTATCTTGCTCTCGTGTTCCTGAACTTGATTCTTCTGAATTCTCTACTCTCTGGCTTTGGCTTTCCTGTCATTCTCTGACTAAATATATCTGTGCTGTTTACTTATCTCCTAATTCTACTGACTATCAAAAATTCTTTGACTATCTTACTTCTACGATGAAACACATTCTATCCATTTCTCCTTTCTCTGAAATCTCCATTCTAGGAGATTTCAGTGTTCACCACCACCTTTGGCTCTCCTCTCCTTTCACTGATCCACCTGGTGAACAAGCCTATATCTTTTCTATCCTTAATGACCTACAGCAGCTTGTACAGCACCCTACCCATATCCTTGACCGCCTTGGAGAGAGTTCCAACATACTTGACCTTTTCCTAACAACTAATCCTTCTGCTTACACTGTTAATCTTTTCTCTCCGTTGGGCTCCTCCGATCATAACCTTATTACCTTAACCTGTCCTATTGCTCCAGTACGGCCTGTGGACCCTCCAAAGAAACGCTGCCTGTGGCACTTTGGAGCTGCAGATTGGGAGGCCCTCAGGCAGTACTTCTTTGATTTTCCTTGGAATGATTATTGCTTCCATGGCCGGGAGCCATATGAGTGTGCCTTGCGCATTACGGAGGTTATTCTCTCGGGCATGGAAGCATACATTCCTTTCTCATATCCTCTGACTATTGCAAGAAAGCCTTGGTTTAATCACGCTTGTTCTAATGCTGTCCGCAACAAGGAGAGGGCCTATAAGAGGTACCGGAGCCAACCCACCCCTGAATCACATCTTTTATATATTTCTGCCTGGAATCATGCTAAGTCTGTTCTTCGCTCTGCTAAAATTAATTTCATCTGTGCTAAATGTTCTCAACTCTCCAACTCGAATTCTTCTTGCTCCTTCTGGCACCTTGCCAAAAACCTTTCTAACAACTTTACCTCATCATCCTTCCCTCCTCTTTTCTACTCTGATGGCTCAGTAGCTATTTCTTCTACTGATAAAGCAGATCTCTTCGCTCAGACTTTCTCCTCCAATTTCACCTTAGACGATTCCGGTGCTATTCCTCCATCACTTCCCCCCTCTGACTTCCTCATGACTGACATTAAAATTTCTTCAGCTGATGTATTTTCTGCCATCACTGGCCTCAATACTAACAAGGCATATGGTCCTGATGGAGTCCCTCCTGTTGTCCTCAAAAACTGTGTTTCTGCGCTACACCCTGCCTAGGTAAACTCTTTCGCCTTTGTCTTTCAACTTGTACCTTTCCTTCTTGCTGGAAGTTTGCTCTCATTCAGCCAGTCCCAAAGAAGGGTGACCATTCCCAACCCTCTAACTATCGCCCAGTTGCTTTAACATCCTGTGTCTCAAATTTTTTCGAGTCAATTCTTAACAGAAAAATTTTAAAGCATCTTTCCTGTCACAACCTTCTTTCTGATCGTCAGTATGGGTTCCGTCAGGGACGCTCCACTGGCGATCTTCTCACCTACCTTTCAGACTCCTGGTCATCCTCCTTTCGGGACTTTGGCGAAAGCTTTGCCATTGCACTTGACATCTCAAAGGCTTTCGATCGAGTCTGGCATAAATCTTTAATTTCCAAACTGCCCTCCTACGGTTTTTATCCTTCTATCAGTGCCTTCATCTCTAGCTTCCTTTCTGGTCGTTCTATAGTCGCTGTTGTAGACGGCCATCGTTCTTCTCCTAGACCTATCAACAGTGGTGTTCCTCAGGGCTCTGTCCTATCACCAACTCTCTTCCTTTTATTCATCAATGACCTTCTAAGCTGTACATCTAACCCTATCCACTCATATGCTGACGATTCCACCCTTCACCTTTCCATTCGGTTTCCGCAACGTCCCTCTCAGCAGTTACTTCAACAAAAAAGGGATGAGGCTATGGCACACCTAATGTCTGACTTGGCTCATATCTCTGATTGGGGTAAAAATAATCTTGTTATTTTTAATGCATCAAAAACTCAGTTCTTACACTTATCAACCCGACAAAATCTTCCTCAGGATTACCCACTAATATTTAATAATGAACAGTTATGTCCTGCATCATCCTTGAACATGCTTGTGGTTTCATTCTCTCGGGATTTGTCTTGGAAAGAACATATTACATCTCTTGTGAAATCTGCCTCCAAGAGATTAGGTGTGCTAAGCCGATTCCGAACTTTCTTTACCCCTGCACAGTTGTTGACCTTGTACACGGGTTTTATTCGCCCGTGTATGGAGTACAACTCTCATGTGTGGGGAGGCTCCCCACATGCAGCTCTTCTCAATAGGGTGGAGTCAAAGGCTTTTCGTCTTATTAACTCTCCTCCTCTTACAGATTCCCTTCAACCTTTGTCTCATCGCCGCACTGTTGCATCTTTATCTCTCTTCTATCGCTACTTCAACGGTCACTGATCCTCTGAACTGTTTGCTTGCATCCCTCCACCTCTACGACGGGCACGTAGTACCCGTCTAGCAACAAACTCCCATCCCTTTTCTGTCCAACTCTTTAATTTAAGAGTTAACCGTTACTCCCAGGCCTTCATTTATGCAACTGGTCAACTCTGGAACTGTCTTCCTCTGTCTGTATTTCCTACTTCCTATGATCTCCAGTCTTTCAAACGCAGTGTGTCCAGGCATCTCGAAATGAACGGATCTTGAATTTGGCCCTCTTTTGTATTGTTTTTGCTTTTTCTTGGAAGGAACAGTATGCAGGCCTGTGGCCTTTGGTTCCTTCTTCCTTGCATTAAAAAAAAAACAAACAAACATACAGGTGTATATCTTTGCTGGCCCTCAAGACCGTAACTAAATTAAGAATTGGCCCTTGAAAGGTTTTGAGTTTGACACACCTGTATTAGATATTCCCATGTGTGTTTTGATGTCCAAATAACTGAAAGACTGAAGAACGCTGCCACAGTTAGGAGGGGTGCTGTACATGTAGGTAAGGTTTGGGTAGGTATGGTATTTCTCCATATCTGGATTTCGTCCATATCTGGACATACCAATGGCTCTGTTATGTCAGATAATTGATGGTTTTTTGTAGTGTCTTATTTCATCATTACCCCCCCCTATCCCCTGGATCCTACCTCACCCCACTTCGGCGTGGTAAAGGATATCTGGATGATGATGATGACGATAAAGGTGTTTGTTAGGAATGAAGAGTATCCAGTGTCTACAGTTATTCATTGGTTTGTTTTTCAGTACCAGTACCATTTTCTGTGAGTGGATGTATGGTTTTTCACTGGATAATGTTGATAGCATGTAGTTTACTACAGTTATTTCATCACTTTCTGGATCTCTAGTAATGATAATACATACAGTAATCCCTCCAATATCCGATGTAATAGAGCCAAAGGGATTTCCGGATATTGGTTTTGTCTGGATATTGGTCCTGAAGCTCCAGCACTGGTTTTTTCATGACCCTAACCTAACCTAACCTAAATCAGAAAACTACCTTCCTACCTCCCTAGTGGACATGTATAGCACTTATTTAGGTCCCTTTTCACATAAATAATGCATACATAGCATGAATTTATTGAATTTTAACCAAAAAATGATGATTTAGGGGTGAGTGAGTCATAGGAGCTCGAACTTGCCAGCATAGTATAAGTAAGTATCGGACATGGAAATCATCTTTTCTCACATTTTATGCACTAAATTATTGGATGCAAAGCATCAAATACAGTAAATGATGTTAATTGCTACCAGAAAAATGGTTAGGTTAGGTTAATTTAGGTTAGGTTTGGTTAGGTTAGGTTATGACCAGACATGAAATTCACTGCTTCAACCTTTTTCATAGCTGGTGCACTTAATAACCATGCATGAAAGAATTAAATTAAAAGCAGGAAATTATGATTAACACAATGTTAGGTTAGGTTAGGTTAGGACCGGACATGAAATTCACTGCTTCAACCTTTTTTCTAGCTGTTTTACTTAAGAACCATGCATGGAAAAATTAAATAGCAAGCAGGAAATTATGATTAACATTTTCGGTAATTTTTTAACACATGTACAGCATGATGAAAACACGTTAGGCATGAAGTTAGGGTACTTACGAACAAAAAGCGGCCGTCCTGATGTAATAACCCACTCTATCATCTCAGACTCTGACAGGAAGACGTTGCATCTGACACACCTTTCCACTTGAGGATCACCAGCACTTCTCACCAACACTTTCCACAAGTTTTTTTTTTTATAACTGGAATAACATCACTTCACTGCACTGTACACAACAGTAAATTCCCGTGTGGTCTAGTGACGATCCATGGAGCCTTGTGAACTTCTCAGCAGCAGCTTTCAGCTCCGTTCCACATACGAACACACCAGCAGCACTTTGTTGTCGATATGAAATCAATGTGGAGTGGTCGATGTCTGCACACTTAGGAGTAAACATCACCTTCCTCTGCACATTTCGTCTGGTCTTCGATGCGAAATCAGCCGTGTACTGCTGTAGTTTGTCTCGGGACTTCTTGATGATATCAAACAAGGTGGAGCGAGGGAGGTTGAACTCACGTAAGATGCGCCCTGTTGACCAGCCGGCGTCCACCTTGTCCAATATCTGCCTCTTCTTCTCCAGAGTCAGAACCACTCTTTATCAAACACTGTAGGAGGTAGGGTATCACCACAAAAGCAATCACTTCGGCCGCCATTTTCGGAGTTGTTCACGAGGGAGGAGGGGAGTGGGTAATGGCGACCGATAGTGGCGTCACGAGTGTAAACAGAGGGGATCGGCGCGCGCGGGAAATTCAAACTGACGCGGTCCCCCAAAATCGAAAATTAATCGATTTTTCCGGATTTTTTTCCATTTTGGGGGTTGGGCAGCCCAGAATGTCCGGTTAGTGTGTATGTCCGGTTATTGGACGTCCGGATATTAGAGGGATTACTGTACAGTACTGTACTAACAGTAATTCATCTTCATCATCCTGCACCTTTAACCCTATCCACATCATCCTGCCGCTTTTTCCCTATCCACAGGTGGGATGAGGTATAGTCCTTAAAACAAGAAAAAGGAAAAATATGATTAAGGGAGAACTATTACCTGGTAATAATAATATTACTCACCATCGACTCACTCGATGTAGTGCTGCTCTCGGGTGTCTGCCCTTTCCTCTCCTCTATCCTTCCTTCCTTCAGTCCTCTTCTGTCTTTCTTTCCTTGATTCTTTCCTTGTCCTTCTGCCTACAGGTGACCTTACACTCCCTCTTCTGCCTTTCTTTCCTTCATTCTTTCCTCATCCTTCTGCCTGTGGGTGACTGTACACTGAGTGAGAAAACAAATGGTTTCCTGCGCACCAGGAAACCATTTACTATGTTGGGTGGTAACCATATAACCAAATTTTGGCGCCCGGTGGTTTAGTGGGTAATTACGGCACTCCAATCGGATTGAACTGGTGCAGGTTTATATCCAAGGGGTGGTTGGGGTTTATTGCTCATGTAATGCCACTCAGGGATGAGTGAGGCTGGTCACTCTCATCTTAAATGTCAGGACCAACTTGCCTAGCCCCGGGCTCCTACGCTTCTCTGTGGGGCGACATAGGATTGGATAATGAATGAATGAACATCATGTGTGCAGTGTGTCCAGGAGAATATGTAGAGATTGTTAGGCATGAATGGATTGCTTGTGCTGGTTAGTCTCTTGAGTGTGTGGAAGAGTTTTATTTGGGTGACATGTTATGTGCAGGAGGTGGGGCTGGAGCTAGCTCTGTGGCTAGAGTGAGGAGTGGTTGGAAGTAGTTCAGGGAGCTGTTGCCTCTCCTGACATTGAGAGGGTTCTCCCTCCGTGCTAAGGAATCTTCGTATGTGGCATGTGTTAGGAATGTAATGCTGTAGTACCTGGGCAGTAAAGGAAGATGATATTTGCAAACTCAAGCATACAGAAATGACAATGATTAGGTGGATGTGGTGTGTCCTTGAGTGTGCCTGGGGAGGTGGGGGGACTAGGTTTATGATAGAAGAGTTGAGAGGTAGGATGGGTCTGGTGTTGTGATGAGGAGAGGTATATTGAGATGGTCTGGGAATGTGGAGAGGATGGGGGATGATAAGTGGGTGCAGAAAGTGAGAAGTGTTAACATTAGGGGTACGGTTGTGAGAGGTAGACCAAAAAAGACCTGGGATGAGGTCATTGAGTGTGACCTCAGGGATAAGGGACTGAATAGGGAAACTGCCAGGGATTAAGCAGCATAGAGAGCTGCCATTAGGTGACCAAGGCTGATGCATACAAGCATGTTGGAGCCTGTAAAAAACTAAACGAAATGGAACATCAATACAGTAACAGTAAATCTTTAATTTTACACCTGCTCAAATTTTCAAAATAACATGACTGTCAGTTCATAAGTAGTATTGCATCAAAACAGTGATGCCCACTAAACCGCGTAATCTTCCATCACAGTACAGTACCATCAACAAGATTATAAGTTTTTCAGAAAAGTTTTGAGTTGTTCCTTAAATGACTCCACAGACCTTATTTGTCTTATAGGCAATTTATCAAATAATTTGGGTGCTGTACAGCCATTCCTTGTTTTTCACAGGTGTGAGAGGACACACACGTACGAAAAGTGAAAAGCAAAAATCTGCAAATAATGAAAACCCATCTAAAAGGACCCCCACTGTCATAATTTAACTACTGGATATGTGATTGACTAAAAACAATTGTAGTCCATCCATCATCCAATCCTATGCCGCCCCATGAGGAGCATAGGAGCCTGGGGCTAGGGAAGTTGGTCTTGACATTGAAGATGAGAGTGACCAGCCTCACTCATCCCTGAGTGGTATTATTAGAGCAATAAACCCCAACCACCCCTTGGATATAATCCTACACCGGCTTATCTGATTGGAATGCCTTAATTACCTACTAAACCACCAGGTGCTATAATTTGCTTATATGGTTACTATCCAGCATGGTAAATGGTTTCCTGTTTGGCTTGTCACTCAGTGTAGTAGAGTCACCCATAGGTAGAAGGAAGAGGAAATAGTGAAGGAAAGAAAGACAGAAGAGAGAGTGTAAAGTCACCCATAGGCAGAAGGAAGAGGAAAGAATGAAGGAAAGAAAGACAGAATAAGAAGGAAGGAAGAGAGAAAAGGGTAGACACCCAAAGCAGCACTACATCGAGTGAGTGGATGGTGAGAAAAATCAGTCGACATAGAATCGACATTAAGTATATATTCCAATTATTTAACAACTTGCATTAAAATATCTCAAAATACTCCTTAAACCAGTGTATTTTTTTATTGTTTCCTTATCTGTGAACACTTGGAACTGCAAAAAACAAGAGGTAACTGTACAATTTAAGAAAAGGATTGTGAAGCAAAAGGACACTCCCTTATGCTCTAGGTTCCTCAGGATGTAGTCATCACTTCTACGCAAAGTAATGCCAGAACACATGGCAAGAGAAGATAACATTTCAGCTAGATGCTTTGGTTCACTGAACTCAAGAGCCATGAAGGTCAGTGAACGTCATTCATACAGCATTCAGTCATGGCATTTATTGGTTGCCAGTTACCAGTACAGTAGTTCATATAGGTATTGTAGTAGTAGGAGTCATTGGAGGAAGACCAAAAATAAGTGTTAGCCATTTTCAGTACTGATTGAACATTTTTTCAACAAATAATTTGTTAGATCAACCCACATAGAGTTAGAGTAGTTAATGGGAGCCATAATGAGCTAGGGAGTCATTGTCAAAAGACACTGAACTGTTCTGTTGCATACAAATTCCAGATGAGAACATAAATTCCAGATGAGAACATTGTTTATTTTGCACTAAAAAATTAAAACCAATTGCAAATAGAGAGAGAGAGAGAGAGAGAAAGGCAGATATCTGTGATTTGACGAATTTACAGTATCTTTACTTTTTTCCACAGCTGACTTTCTCAAATCATACAACATCTTTAAGCTGAATGATTACCTCGGATTTCGGACCCGACAACAATTCTGGGAAGAACCATCAGTGCGCCGTATCCTTGAAGGCATCAAGAATAAGGAGATAGACATGAAGAGTGCTGCTGAGTTATTAGGAGTTTCATACGGCACACTGTATGGTCGCTACAGAGAAGTGTTTGGATACCTCAAGCACTCATGGGTATGTGTTACAATATTTAGTCCATATGTTTATTGTTTTAATGGGAAATTGGGCTGCAGTGATACTGATGTGCTCTGTTTGGTCAGTATTTATGAATACAGCCATGTTAGAATATATATATATATATTGGATGATGGATGGATGGATTATATCCATCCATCCATCCATCCATCCATCCATTATCCAATCCTATGTCACCCCACAGAGAAGCATAGGAGCCCGGGGCTAGGCAAGTTGGTCCTGACATTTAAGATGTATGTATATATATACAGTATATATGTATATACAGTATATATTATATAAAGTGTGTGTGTGTATACAGTAGGCGCGGAAAGTGTTGACGCCATCTTAAAAAAAGAAAACATTCTTGTGGTTAGCAAGGGGAAACAAATAAATTAACACTCACCATTGAATTTAGTATTTACTGGCATTCCCCTTCACCTTTATTATCTTCTTAAGGCGTCTGGGGAGACTGATGGCGTAGTTTTGCAGAACAGACGGACTAAAACTGCTCCATAGCTGCAGCCTCAAGTTTAGGCAAAGATGATGTGTCCATACTACGCAGCTGCCGCTTCATGTGCGCCCATAAACTCTCAGTGGGTTTGATATCTGGGCTGTTTCCGGGACAGTCTCGAATAAAGGGAACCTCACAGTCTGTTAGCCACTGTTTCACTGACTTTGCAACATGTACAGGGGCAGAATCTTCCATAAATACTCTTGCCTTGGTTTTATCAAAAGAGTCACTTAAAACATCACATAAGAGCTCCAAATAATTGTTCTGGTTCACTTTTTCATTTGCAGGTAGAATTACCAACCTACCATAACCATAATATGTAAAGCAGGCCCAAGCCATGAGTGAGGCTGGGTATTTAACAAACTTGGAAGTGTACTTAGGATCCAGGGGGTCACTGCCTGGTTTGCGGTACACTCGTGATGAAGGGGTACCAGTGACAGTAAATGTTGACTCATCACTCCAAAGCACAGTTTTCCATTGCTCCTCACTCCAGGCAAGATATTTCTTACAAAAATTTACTCTCTTTTTCTTCTGAAGTGCAGTTAGCAGTGGATTTTTACGAGCACAAAAACTCCTGTAGCCCAGATCGTCATGCAACAGTTGCTGCACACTTCTGACAGACACATCTGCCAGCAACTGTGGGTTCTTTTCTTTTAAATCCCGTGCTGTTAGCCTTGGATCCTTGCTAACTTGCCTTGAGATCAGCTGACGGGTCCTGAAGGTTGTCTTACGAGGTCTCCCAGGCTTGGGAAGTGGAGTGGGAGGAATGGCCTCCCCACTGTCCTTGAACCGCTTCACCAGTCTCTGCACTGTCCTCAGTCTAACACCATCTGATTTGCAATAAATGGGAGTTTGTGGCCAGCTTTGTATAAAGTAATCACTTCCACATGTTTGTCCTTGCTTGTGGTTACTTTAGGCGTGATGAGAATGTGGTAGGTAACCAGATAACTGTGTTATTTGAGTCAAAACATGCCCTCGTGGTGCATCACACACAGAGACAATCCTCCTCCTGTGGCTGCCCAAACATTACTGAGCCTGCTCCTGTGGTGCCAAACCTATCAAGCAGGGTTGCCAGCTCCCGTTGAAAAAGCGTCAGCTCATTTCGCATCACAGGGGAGGGTAGTATTGACCCTACTTCACTTAACGTGAAAAAGAATGACGTTAGCAAAAAAACGTCAATACTTTCCGCGCCTACTGTATATATAAATAGAGAGGGAGAGAGGAAAATAGGAAGAAGTGGCTAGAGTGGTTACAGAACAGGGGTTCAGTTGAAATAAGAACTGAATATATTGAGAGCAAGAAGCACATTAGGCGGGGGTGCTCACCATCCACTCACTCGATGTACTGGTAGTGCTGCTTTGGGTGTCTGTCCTTTCCTCTCTTCCTTCCTCCCTCTTCTGTCTTTCTTTCCTTCATGCTTTCCTCTTCCTTCTGCCTACAGGTGACTTTACACTCCCTCTTCTGTCTTTCCTTCATTCTTTCCTCTTCCTTCTGCCTGTGGGTAACTCTACACTAAGTGACAAGCCAAATTATTTCCCGTACACCAGGAAGCCATTTACTGCATTGGTGGTATTAATACAGTAAAACCTCGATATAACAGACTTCAGTAGACCGGAATTCGCTTTTATCGGACTCGAGGAGCTACCGGACTAAACCCCTATACAGTAAACCCTTGATAAGCCGAACTTTTAGAAGCCGGAATCTTCATTTAGCCGAACTCAGGCCGAGACCATGTATGAAGTAGGCTGAAATGCAAAAGTAGGGGGAGAAATGGCGCCAAGCGGACTCGTGGCGCCAGTCCGCTGCTTGCTTTTGGAGACGGTAGTTGCGCCATTCTTACTGTCATTTAGTGCTGAACAGTGCTCTCCGTTTGCCTTCTGCCTTGCCATGGAAGTTCATAGCTTAAAAGAAGTGATACTGGCACCTTTAGTCGTAAAGGAATGAAGCTAAAAAAAAAAAAAATGTGCGCGTGTGACAGTGTAGTGATCATGATTAAAGTTCAGTACTATTATTACTGAAAGTGTTACATTGCAGTCTATTACAGTGATTACATTTAAGTTTAGTTCTTAATACAGAGTGAAATAAATACTGGGTACTGTTTAGAATTTACGGTACAGTATGAACTCAACCACCTCCACCACCTCTGTCTCTAAAACAAAACAAACTGCCAAAGAATCTACTGCTTCTAACGAAAGGTGTTACACTGCAGTCTATAATAGTGATTACAATTAAGTTTAGTTCTTAATATAGAGTGAAATAAATACTGGGTACTTTTTAAAGTGTGAGTTAAACCACCTCCACCACCTCCGTCTCCAAAACAAAACAAACTGCCGACGATCTTCTGCCTCTGACGAAAGGCAAATTATGTGCACTGAATTCTTTCTTTTTTGTCTTTATTAATTTATACACTGTATATGCTCCCTTACTTTAGTGTTAAGAAGACAGGTAATAAGTATTGTTATTGCAATTGGGGGGGGGGTGAAAATCCATCTCCAACACACATTACCGTCAGTCGGTACTGCCTCTGTGAATGATTTCCTACCAATTAACCACTTCAGTACTGTGATGTCTATTTCTACTTTATTTATGCTTCCTCCAGCCAATTTTATGGCACTCAAGACTGGACTCATACTGAAGGGGCTAACGAAGGCTGTACCAACCCCCGTGCACTTCCACAGATCCAACATACACTGACTAAAATTGTCTGGTGGCAGCAAGAACAAAATGAAAATACACCCAGCACTGAAGGGGTTAAATGTATATTAAATGCACTATATTGTTTTTTGTCATAACTAATTTATTTATATATGCTTCTTTAATTTAGTGTTGAAAGGACAAGTACTAGGTATTGTCTTAGCAATTTTGGGGGGTGATAATTCGGTAATTTAGCAATTTTGGGGGGTGAAAATTCGGTAAGCCGGAAAATTCGGTAATTCGAACCAGGGTAGAGCCCCATATAGTTCGGCTTATCAAGGGTTTACTGTATATCGGAAAAAGTCCGATATAGCCAGAAAGCAGTCCGGACTGCCTGACAACTTCAGCTATGTTCACCACAATAAGACAAGTAAAAGACATGTTTTTCAGTGCACAGTACAGTATTATTATACCATTTGATTAATGTAGTGAAGGTATAACACAGTACGATACTGCAATGGTGGTGAAAACTACCGATGCAATCCGGACTAATGTCTGATATATCTGAAAAAGTCTGGATTAGCAGGGGTAAGTCCGGATGTTGCTTTTATCGGAAAATCGCATATTTCGGACTGGCCTGAGCCCCAATTAGTCTGTTATAGTGAGGTCTTACTGTACAGTCAAATTATGGCACCTGATGGTTTAGTGAGTAATGAAGGTACTCCAGTCAGATTGAGCCAGTGCAAGTTTATATTCAAGGGGTGGTATGCCACTCAGGGATGAGTGAGGCTGGTCATTCTCATGTAGTAGTAGTAGTAGTAGTTGTTCCCTAGGCAGTCTGGCCGAACAGCCCCGAGTCCCTGTGGAAGGCCACGGCTGAGACTGGGCTTTCCCACAGAGCTCTCAAGGAGTGTATCTTGTGTTGTTGGCATGGGTGAATGTGTGCAATGCAGTCTTCCATAATGTGCTAAATACTATGGGATGCTGTGTTACATCTTGGACAGGCGTCAGTGACGGAGTCATCCAGCCACTTCTGATAACTTAGAGGGCTGGATCATGCCCACATCTCAGCTTGGCCAGGTGGACCCTGTCCTTACGAGGGAGATAGGATTCAGGAGGATGGATATCAGGAGGCCATGGATGCAGCTGTGTGTAGTCTTTAAGTGACTGAATGGAGCGGCGAGTGATTTGTGTGTGGATATGCTTCTGGAAGCTGGTTTGAGGCGGGCGAGGGGGAGAGATGACAGTATTTGTGTATGATATCGTGTGCTGGGTGTTGTTTTGATGTTCCTTGGTGTATGTGAGATGCTGCCATGTAGTGTAGTGGATGTTTTGGGTTTGTGGAGGCTGCAGCGAGAATTTGGGTGCCTCTCATGTCTAGATGATCTTTGACTTTGAGGACTTTGGTTTCTTGGTGTAGGTGGTCTGTGGGTGTAGTAGCTGTGCAGCCTGTGGGTGTAGTAGCTGTGCAGCCTGTGATTATTTTTAGAGCTTTGTTCTGTATGATCTGAAGAGTGTTTTAGTGAGGTTAGGTGTCCAAGCAGGGCTTGCATAATTCATCACTGAATGTATATGTTTGCATACTGTGGTGGTGGTTTCTTTGTTGTGTCCAAATGTTGTATGGGCAAGTGACCTGAAGGCATTGAGTCTTGGTGTTAATTTACTTTTTATGTTTGTGATGTGTTGTTTAAATGACATTGAGAATGAAAGTAATGCAAGTATAAGTGGCTGGGGAATGGCTGGGAGAAGGAGGGGTGTGGGAAGAGAGGAAGAAATCAGTAGGATGGAAGTTGTGGAAGCATTGAAGAAAGTTAGAATGGGGAAAGCCCCAGGAATTGATGGAGTGTGTGGTGATATGTTGAAGTATGGGGGAGAGATATAATTGAAGTAGTGCAGATTGGCCTGGAAGGAAGGTAGAGTCTGGAGGATTGGATGTCAGGTATAATTATTCCCCTGTACAAAGGAAAAGGGGAGAAAGAAGTGTGTGGTAATCATAGGGGCATTTGCCTTCTTAGTGTAATAGGAAAAGTATGTGGTAGGGTACTTATTGACAGAGTTAGGGAAATAACAGAGGAATTAGTTGGAGAAGAACAGGGAGGTTTTAGGGAGGGAAGATGTGGTGTAGATCAGATATTCATTCTTAGATCTTTAATGGAAAAGTTTCTAGAGAAGGGAAAGAAGTTGTATGCAGCCTTCATGGATTTGGAGAAAGCATATGACAGGGTGGATAGACAAGGATTGTGGAAAGTATTAAGAATATATGGCGTAGATGGGAAGTTGCTGTAGGCCGTGAAGAGTATGTATGAGGGTGCAAAGGCTGTGGTGCGTGTGGATGGTGAACTGAGTGAATTTTTCCATTTGAGGGTTGGATTGAAACTAGGATGTGTCATGTCTCCATGGCTCTTCAGTCTGTATATGGATTGGATTATAAAAGAGATACAAGGTAGGGCAGTGGATGTTGGGCAGCCCTAGCGAGAGAGGGCAGTGTTTGGAAACTCCCTGTACTGTTGTTTGCAAATGATACTGTGTTGTTGAGTGAAGATGAAGGGGAGCTGCACGGCTTGGTAGATGAGTTTAGGAGAGTGTTTAAGAAGTGGAATCTAAAGGTGAATGTAGGGAAGAGTAAAGTGATGGTCTTTGAGAGAGGTGAAGTCAGTGAATGTACAGTGAGATTGGATGGGGAGGATATGAGAATGTTAGGGCATTTAAGTACTTGGGTAGTGTGATGAGTAAGGATGGAAGTTTAGAGGGTGAAGTGATTGAAAGGGTGCAGCAGGGAAGAAAGGTTGCTGGTTCCTTGAAAGCAGTGATAAGAAACAGGGAAGTGAGCAATGGAAGTGAAGAAGCTGCTACATGACAGTATTGTAATACCAACTCTAACATATGGAAGTGAAGCTTGGACCCTGTTGGAAGGACTGAAGTCAAGAGTGAGAGCAGTGGAAATGAGTTAATTGAGAGGAGCATGTGGAGTCACATGGAGAGAGAGACTGACAAATGAGGAAGTGAAGGAGTGTTGTTGTGTGGATGTGGATGTGGTAGGAAGCATTAGGAGAAACACATTAAGGTGGTTTGGCCATGTGGAAAGGATGGAGAGTGAGAGATTGACGAGGAGAGTGTATGTGAGTGAGTTGGAGGGGGGGAGAGGGAGGGGGAGGCCAAGGATGAGATGGAAGGATGGAGTGGGGAGGTATATGAGAGAGGGGTGTGTGAGCTGGGAGCAGGGCAGTGAAATGGCGGGCGACAGAGCGACATGGAGGCGATTTGTTTGTGGCCACCCCTTATGAGATTAAGGCTTCTGGTGATATATAAATAGATAGTGTGTGTGATAGGGGAGTGTTGTTTTTGGTGAGGTGTGGAATGTGACTGTGTTCTGCTGTTGAGTTTGTGAGAAGGGTCACTGTAGATTTGGCTGGGGCTATTTTGAGCCTGTTTGTGGTAAACCATTCATGTAGTGTGTTGAGATAAGGTTGGAGGATGTGTGCGGCTGTGTTTGCGTTCTGGTGTGTACATGTAAGTGTTATGTCGTCTGCATAGGAAGCTACGTATATCTGTGGTGTGTGGGGTGTGGGTATGTCGTGCTTGTATAGGTTAAAGAGTGTTGGGGACAAAACGGATCCTTGGGGGACGCTATTTGTGAAGTTTCTGATGTTCGAAGACTGACCGCCATATGTTACATGTGCACATCTGCCTGCTAAGTGATTTGCCAACCATCTTTTTGTGTTATTGTGCATGTTTATGTTGATTAAATGTCAGGACCAACTTGCCTAGCCTCGGGCTCCTTCGTTCCTCTTGGGGCAACACAGGATTAGATGTTGATGATGATGCAGGGAAGATTTCCCATGAAGGGGTTCATGAAGGCTCTCTTTAACCCATCTAGTTTAGAGACTTCGGAGCTGAAATGCATTATCTTGAGGTACCAAAAATAAACGTACATCACTGAATTAAGACTTAAAATATCTTCATGTTATCTTGTGCATAAAGTATATATGAGTGTGGGTTTCATTTAGTTAGAGAGTAATATTTTCTTTCAGTTTAATTCCCTTGTGGGACCCATGTTTCCTCAAGAATGATGATAAAGCTACCTATACATCATGACACTGCAGTGTTTCTTTTATTCCTTAACTAGCTTAAAAGTCCACAGGGAGTGCGGACTTTTAAGCTAGCTTCTGCGGAGGGTAGCCCTCAGTTGAGTTCTTCAAATCACAAACTCCGTGGAACTTCAGTTGAGTTGAGTTCTTCAAATCACAAACTGTTCAAGCACCAGATGGGCAGATTTTCAATCCTGGGATTATCCTGATTCCAAAAAGGTATAATATGTCTATGTTGAGCAAGTGTGTCCCGAGTTAGAGGGGTTTCAGACACACGGATGGACAGACAGAATTTCACAAACTGTTCAAGCACCAGATGAAGGGCAGATTTTCAATCCCGGGATCATCCTGATTCCAAAAAGGTATACTATATCTATGTAGAGCAAGTGTGTCCCGAGTTAGAGGGATTTCAGACGGATGGACAGACAGAATTTGCCGTTTATTTATATAGATGTTTCCTTTACGTCAGTTGTTTATGTTTTATTCCAAACAGCCCAAAGAATACACACTTATCAGCCAGACATCTGATACATGCCTTCCAAACTGACCACTTCTTAAAACACAGCAAAATCTATGTCAGAGCTGTTCTGCTGTTTGATGAGTGTTGAAGTGTTTTGAAGCAAATGCGAAGTTGTTGATGTTGGAAAGAGATGCCTTCATGAGGTGGCACAGATATAACTAGGTGGCTTTAGTATTTGGTTATACACCCATACCCCGATTCCCGATGATTCACTGGACCGAACAGAAGAAATAGTGGAACATTCTCACAATCCGAACATTCTTAATGGCCATCGCCTCGCTAGTCCTACACCCCACCACTCCCTAAGTTTAAAACAAGCATGTCCCAATGAGGATGTGGTGGTTCAGGAGGCTCTCCTGGTCCTTCCTCCATCCTCTCTCTTCTTCTCCATCCTCCACCACACTGAGCAATGCCAGGCATGTCTCTCTCCCCATCCCCCTGCCCTCCCCTACCCCTGGTTGTCTCCCTCCCTATCCCCCCACCTTCCCCCACCCCTGCATGTCTCCTGTGTGTGTGTGTGTGTGTGTGAGAGATGGGGGGGGTGGCAGTAGGGCAGTTTGGCTTTCTTATCTCCTTCCCTATCCCCCCCCACCCTTCCCCACCCCTGCTTGTCTCCCTCTCCAGCCCCCCACCCTCCCCCTTCCCCACTTGTCTCCCTTCCCATCCTCCATTTGTCTCCCCCCAGTCCCCCCACCCTCCTCCACCCCTGCTTGTCTCCCTCCAGTTCCCCCGCTCGCCACCACCCCACCGCTGCTTGTCTCCCACCTTGTCCCCCGCCCACCCTCACCCCCACTTGGCACACTGCCAGCTGCTTGCCTTGCTGTCATTTGCCCTGAAACATTTTTCAACACTGTGCGGCCCACCACCATACCTTCCTGCATGTGATGTTTAATCTCATGTTTTAGCAGTAGTATTGTTTATGAGGATAACATTACCTCTGGTATTTCTGTGTCAGTCTCTTTGGACTGAATAAGGTATATAAGAGTTTGGGTTTGGGCTTGGAACACATCTCTGGCTTTTCTTCACTATCTTATGAGGAAAATTGCTTCGATATTCGACATACTGACTGAACACTCTCACCGGTACGCAGCACTGCTCGATATTGGAGTATGGGTGTACAAAGATTCCTGGAATAGAGGGTGGCAGACTGCAGAAGACTGGCGTCTTTAACCCATCCTGATGAGTGTGGGGCCATAGCAGCTAAGTTGTCAGTGTAGTGCACAGTAGCACAAGGTTTGCTGCCAAAGGATGGTGTTGAGGATGGATAGATCATGGAAACTCATGGAATGCCACTGGGGAGTATTCTGAAATGCCTTCATGAGGTAGCACAGATATAACTAGGTGGCTTTGGTACTTGGTTAAATAAATATTCCTAGATAAGAGGATGGTGCACTGCAGAAGAATGGCATCTTTAGCCCGTCCTGATGAGTGTGGGGCCACAGCAGCTAAGTTGTCTGTGTAGTGTGCACAGTAGCACAAGGTTTGCTCAGAAGGATGGTGTTTAGGATGTGTAGATCTTGGAGGAAACTCATGGAATGCCACTGGGGAGTATTCTGAATTTGTATTTGTGTATTTTGTTATGTACTCGGGCTTCTCTGCTTGATAGAATGTTGGTTAGCAGTTTCTTGTCATTGTCTTAGATGTTTGTGGAGGGTGTATGCAGGGCCGAGGAGAGAGAGGGGGCAGCTGGGGATAATCCTTGGGGCCCGGCTCTGAGGGATGCCTGCACCCTCCAAGATAGTGTTAAGGGGGAGGTTCAGTGACACTGGATTTCTAAAGATAATATATAAAAGGAAGCAGGAATAATTATATCTAAACACATTAAAACAAGGCTATGTATAACATTCATAGTACAGAGTTGTATACAGTATTACAGTATTTTTGTCATACTGAGGGGGGCTGAGGGATGTAAAGAACCTCTGACCTGCCATCTTCTGTTTTAATCTCCAATAAACTTATCAGTCAGAAATGCATATACAGTACATAAACAAATACAGTAATCTCTCTACTTTAGGGATGACCACTATCCGGTTACCTCACTGTTCGGACATTGTAGGCTGATGGCCAAAACCCCAAAATGTCCAAAAATTGCAAAAAAAAAAAAAAAAAAAAAAAAAAAACGAACAAAATCCGATTTTTAAAAACTCCATCGGTTTGAATTTCCCGCACACGCCGACCTGTTCCCTTCCCACACTCTCCCTCTCATGTTAGCTTTCTCTTAACCCCCGTGAAGAGTGGACGGTTGTCAGATCGTTCGCGGTATTTTCGTTCTTGTTTAAACAATCATAATTCACAGTGCTAAGGATTAAGTGTAGTTAAACACTGGATTACTGGACATGCTTCAAGAGCAATTATGACCACTGTAAAAACCTTAGAGGTGAGGGTAATATTCGTTAACAACCATCATGGACATGTAAGTACACTGTCAGCTGCTAAATATTTTCCCATAATCACTTCTAAATCCTCATTCTCTGGTTACATTTTATTTACTTCATGCTTTGTGTCCCATATTTGAGTGCACAGGCTGTGAAAGAGGTGATTTTCTCAGTGATTACCATGTCTCTTACATACGTTCACTGTCTAGTCAACTGGTGAACATTTTTGCTCTACACACCTCTAAATCATAATTTTTCTGGTTACATTTTATTTACTTCATGCTTTGTGTCCTATATTTGAGTGCACAGGCTGTGAAAAAGGTGATTTTCTCAGTGATTACCATGTCTCCTACATACGTTCACTATGTAGACAGCTGGTGAACATTTTTGCCCTACTCACCTCTAAATCATAATTTTCTGGTAACAGTTTATTTATTTGATGCCTTGTATCCTATATCTTAGTGCATAAGATGTGAGAAATGATGATTTTCATAGTGACTGCCATGTCCGTTACTTACTTACACTAAGCTTCCAACTCGTGAACACCTATGCCTTACATACCTCAAAATCATAATTTTTTGGTTAAAATTCGATTAATTCATGCTTTATGTCCATTATTTATGTGAATGGGGTCTTGAATAAGTGCTATGCATGTCCGGTAGGGAGGTAGGTAGGTGGTGATTTAGGTTAGGTTAGGATCAAGAATGACTGGTGCTGTTGGTGAACAGTGAACACCTTTGCCATACCAAACTCTTAATCATCATTTTTTTGGCAACAATTTATTTATTTGATGCTT
>JAGKTI010008015.1:6891-34928 GCA_018397915.1 Birgus latro | reverse complement strand
ATTAGCAGGGAGAATTCCGGATATCGCTTCTATTGGAATTTCGTATTTTTCGGAATGGTTTGGGCCCCAATTAGTCCATTATGGTGAGGTCTTACTGTACATGTAAAATAGGGGGTTAGGTTCTAGGCTCACATTTTTCGTTAAAAATACAGTAGGCGCGGAAAGTATTGACGTTTTTTTGCCGACATCATTCTTTTTCGTGTTAAGTGAAGTAGGGTCAATACTACCCTCCCCTGTGATGCGAAATGAGCTGACGCTTTTTCAGCGGGAGCTGGCAACCCTGCTTGATAGGTTTGGCACCACAGGAGCAGGCTCAGTAATGTTTGGGCAGCCACAGGAGGAGGATTGTCTCTGTGTGTGATGCACCACGATGGCGTGTTTTGACTCAAATAACACAGTTATTTGGTTACCTACCACATTCTCATCATGCCTAAAGTAACCACAAGCAAGGACAAACGTGTGGAAGTGATTACTTTATACAAAGCTGGCCACAAACTCCCATTTATTGCAAATCAAATGGTGTTAGACTGAGGACAGTGCAGAGACTGGTGAAACAGTTCAAGGACAGTGGGGAGGCCATTCCTCCCACTCCACTTCCCAAGCCTGGGAGACCTCATAAGACAAGCTTCAGGACCCGTCAGCTGATCTCAAGGCAAGTTAGCAAGGATCCAAGGCTAACAGCACAGGATTTAAAAGAAAAGAACCCACAGTTGCTGGCAGATGTGTCTGGCAGATGTGTCTGTCAAAAGTGTGCAGCAGCTGTTGCATGACGATCTGGGCTACAGGAGTTTTTGTGCTCGTAAAAAACCACTGCTAACTGCACTTCAGAAGAAAAAGAGAGTAAATTATTGCAAGAAATATCTTGCCTGGAGTGAGGAGCAATGGAAAACTGTGCTTTGGAGTGATGAGTCAACATTTACTGTCACTGGTACCCCTTCATCACGAGTGTACCACAAACCAGGCAGTGACCCCCTGGATCCTAAGTACACTTCCAAGTTTGTTAAATACCCAGCCTCACTCATGGCTTGGGGCTGCTTTACATATTATGGTGTTGGTGAGTTGGTAATTCTACCTGCATATGAAAAAGTGAACCACAACAATTATTTGGAGCTCTTATGTGATGTTTTAAGTGACTCTTTTGATAAAACCAAGGCAAGAGTATTTATGCAAGATTCTGCCCCTGCACATGCTGCAAAGTCAGTGAAACAGTGGCTAACAGACTGTGAGGTTCCCTTTATTTGAGATTGGCCCGGAAACAGCCCAGATATCAATCCCATTGAGAATTTATGGGCGCACATGAAGCGGCTAGTGGTAGGTGGTGGCGACCATCATCCACTCACTTGATGTAGTGCTGCCTACTTCTTCCTTAGCCTTTATCATTCTTTTTCTGTGCTTGCCCTCCTTTCTTCCTATTTCTCCTATATTTCCTGTCACTTCTTACTGTTTTTCTTTCTTTTACAGGTGGCATTACATTGAGTGACAAGCCAAATGGTTTCCTGTAAGCCAAGAAACCATTTACAATGCTGGGTGGTAACCATATAACCAAACCATACGTGCTCCCTACGTGTCAACAAGTGGGTTGGCGGAGGGTTAGTGCCCCTCCCCGTAAAAAAAAATAACTCAAAGTCAAATGGCCACCCCTTACGGGATTATGGTGTCTGGCAATAGATAGATAGATAGATAGACATGAAGCGGCAGCTGCATAGCATGGACACATCATCTTTGCCTAAACTTGAGGCTGCAGCTATGGAGCAGTTTTAGTCCGTCTGTTCTGCAAAACTACGCCATCAGTCTCCCCAGACGCCTTAAGAAGATAATAAAGGTGAAGGGGAAAGCCAGTAAATACTAAATTCAATGGTGAGTGTCAATTTATTTGTTTCTCCTTGCTAACCACAAGAATGTTTTCTTTTTTCAAGATGGCGTCAACACTTTCCGCGCCTACTGTATGTTTAAAGACAGATCATTACAAATATGTCTGTCTTAAGACACCGAAGACAGTGTGTTTACATACAACCTCACCGACTAGACACAGCCGTGCGTAGCTACTGCATTCTAACCTAACCTAGCCGATTAGTTTTGCCCCATAATACTCCCCATGAAAATTTTAATCATAAGCCTCTTGAATGTCCTCATTACAAATCAAGCAAGAACTCGACCTAAACAACATGTGAATAATGGCTGCCCAGCATCACGCATATTTCATCACGAGCCACTTTCGGCACTCATTAAAAAATATAAAATAAAAAAATAAAAATGCAGTGTGAAAGTTTCTGAAAGACATTGGTCATCAACAATAAAGGAAAAAAAAAAAAACTATAAAGAAGTCGTCAGCATGGAGTGATTACCTATCTCACTTCTCAGATACACTCCAATGCAGTACAGTAATTGTGAAAAATAAACAAGTCAGCCAAGCAGTATAATTTGTATGACAGCATAATTCACAAGAACTGAACTCACATAATTTTCTTACCTAACTATTTATGTCAGCACGTAATGTTTTCACGTATCGTAAAATCCAAATTTTCTTGACCAAAGACCGTCAGTTCATAAAGATCGAGCACAAAGCCTTTTTTTTCTTTCTTTTTTCACACTTGTTGCACTAATGATGTATACATGAATTTTACTGTTCCTTCATCATTAACTTTTTTTCTCTCTCTCTCCAACAAAGAAAACTATCCACATCGACATAAACATCCTGACTCATTTTATGTCTGCTCGTTTGCATTCAAACACCACACGGTACTTCGTCAAACAGTTTTATATTTTCATTTAGAACAAATGCTTGTGTTCATAGCACTTTCAAGGTGCTTAGGCATAACTAAAGTTAGTTTGCAACCACGTGTTCAGAGTCCTGCGAGGAAACGAGAAGCAAGGAAATAAGCAAATAAACTTGTCACAGTGACTGTTCACACAACAAGGTAGTCAGCATGTTGTGGCAGGTGGTATGGGGGTCACGTGGGTCGGGTAGGGTTGAGGAAACCAATCAGTGACTGACAAAAGCATAACACATGAGTTATATCTGGAAATCCAATACCAAAACGCACCCATTTCCCACAGTTTCTCACGCAATTGAGAGGTATTACCATGCTATTACGGAATTCTGGGAGAAATTAAATGCCTGAGTTACTGTAAGATCGTTGTTTCGTTTGGTCTTAAATTGTGACTCTACTGTACTTTTCCTGATGCTGTTGAACAATAAATATGGCATCAAAGGTCCCCCTGCCTGGCATAAACCCAAACTGCATCCATAAACCCAAACTAAATCCATACCAGCTAGTATTAAGTCATTAATGTGGGACTGGGTAGAACTGACACCACTAGAGAAGAAAGACTGCCATGGAATGTCTGCAGGATAACTTCTAAATCCATTCCAGTTTGCCCTATCAAAGTACTATCGGGTCACCCTGACAGGTTCAGAACGGGAAGGTTTGGGGGAGTCGACTAATGAGGCTTTGATGAGATTGTAGTTGGAGGATCCAAGTGGTGAGAGTACTTCTACCCTGTACTGATCTGGATTATTTGTCAGGAACAAATCCAAGAGATAGGCATTATGGCCAGGATTATCTGGTATTCTGGTTGGTTCTTTTACCAACTGCGTATGACTAAACGATGCTGCAAACAGCTTGCACTCTAGACCAGTGTCGTCAGTCCTGGCATAATGAGACACCCTTTCTTCATTATGTACAGTCACGCTCCCTAATTTAGACCCACCCCGACCCAAGCCCAGAGCTGAGGGAAGCAGTAGCCACGGCTCTTAAATGAACGCGTTTATTTATTAAGAAAAATAATATATTCGGGTCTTATCTTTTTTTATGCCCTATGTTTTCTAAAATCTACTGTCTAATACCGTCCAGCATTGTCCTTTTCAGTAAAGATTGTTTCATAAGAGGTGAAGGTGGAAAGGAATGCAGTAAGGTAGAGAATGAATGTTGGATGCAAGATGGAGGGGGGGGGGGATTGATGGGTGGAGGAGAGTGGCTAGTAAACACGTTTGTTTAAGAGCCGTGGCTACTGCCTCCCTCAGCTCTCGGCTTGGCTCGGGGTGGGTCTAAATTAGGGAGCGTGACTGTACATTAAGATCGCCCAAAATGGTAATTTCAGTGCTCTGGGTAAGGTTACGGTTACTCAACTGTGTGGATATGGAGTCAAATACAATGGGTTCTGAAGAAGCATTGAGGGAGTGGGAGATTACACAGATACACAGATATAGTTGGTGACACAGTAATCTCTTTAAGACCCAGACGCCCAAGTCCCAAATATTTTTGGCTCAGGGGGGGGAATGTGTTCATCCCAACTTTAAATCTGCCACACGGTGACAAACAGCTGTGTTTTGGCGCAAAGTTCCTCCGACGTCCGCTAGAGTGCCCCTCCATCCTCCCCACTTCCTGCCTACCTACCATCGTGACTGCACGCTCACCGCTATGGCTGCCAATGTGCTCTTTTTTGTGAATAGTGAATAAATTGCAATACCTCGCCACTAGACACATGGGAATTTATAGTGCTGTGCAGTGTTAAGAAATTAAGTCAGAGTGCAAAGGATTAAGTGCAGAGGGCAACACTGGCATGCTGCAACTGGTGTGGCACAAGTAAGTACAAAATATGCAGTGTTAAACATTTATAATTCACAGTGCAAAGGATTAAGTGCAGCACAACACTGGATTACTGTACATGCTTCAAGTGCACTTTCACCACTGTCAGAGCCATAGAGGAGGCAGGTTAATCTTCGTGACGGCCAAGGACTTGTCGTAAGTACCCTGTACACTGCTAAATATTTTCCATCTGTACTTCTAGTTTCTCATTCTGTGGTTCCTTTTCATTTATTTCATGGTTTCTGTCCCTTATCTGTGTGCACAGGGTCTTAAATAGGTGCTGTGCATGTCCAGTAGGGAGTTATTTAGGAGGCTTTCAAAGTTAGGTTGGGTTGTGGACTTTAAGTACCTAACCAGGGGCATTATTCCCAAGTCCTGAACAAAATCAAGTCCCGGACATGCCTTTGGCTCTATTACATCGGATCTTGGAGGGATTACTGTATTTAGATAATTTAGTTTATACAGTGAGTAATCATAATTAGTAGAAGTGAAGTTTAAAACGTGTGAACTGCAATTTCAGATTTGATATAACAACAGGAGCCACCCTTGTTAAAGAAGTTTGTAAAGAGATGGTAACCAGGAAAACAAAATGGTGATATTTCGGTAGAGCAAGAGATTTGGGATTCAGTGAGGAATGGGGCTAGAGGGGATATTTCAGTAGAGGAAGAGATTTGGGATTCTGTGAGGAATGGGACTGGAGGGGAATTGAATTCAAACTGGTACTGAGACTACGGATACTGGTGAAGAATAAGGCTGCACCCGCACTTTTCTGCTGAAGAGCATGAATGGAATTTGCAACAGTTGCTGCTGGCACAGTTCTGTGAGGAACAGGGCTAGAGGGGATATTTCGGTAGAGGAAGAGATTTGGGACTCTGAGAGGAATGGGACTAGAGGGAAACTGAATTCAAACTGGTATTGAGATCACGGATATTGGTGAAGAATAAGGCTGCACATGCACTTTTCTGCTGATGAGCATGAATGGAATTTGCAACAGTTGCTGCTGGCACAGTTGCCTGATGGCAACCAGGAAGACCCTGTGCCGCTAGCCCTACCCTGCAGGTAGTGGCAATCCGAGATACCACCTTGTTTGCTGATTTTAATGTAGTGGCCATTGCTAAAGGGAATGGAAACAGGTGTGATATCTTATGTGCATGCAGTATGGTGTAAACAAATGAAGGTAAAGGTACTGAGTATGCTGGCCTACTCTCTGTGTAAATGAAAACACTAAAAATGTTCAGCAAAGGGAGATGGTCAGGATAAGGTCTTGAGGGCTGATGAAACGGGAGCTCTAGCTCTGTCACCAGCTTGCCATCAACCTTGGGTGTACCGCCCCATTCGACTGGGTGGGTTTCCCCCCAACCAAGTCCAAAACTCGTCCAAATAAGGCCAAAAAAAAGTTTGAAGCCAATCTAAATGGCCTAACAGCTGTAAAAGAAGCTAACCTAAGCCTAAAACCTGTGCCCACCTTGCTTGTACCCAATCAAGATCACTGGAGAATGCGATCTCTGACTAGTATTCAAACTCGGTAGAGAAGAAGCAGCAGCACTGTATAGAATCTCACCATCAGACGGTCCCGGGACAGGGAATTCTCTTGACAGGGAAGGCGATTGATGATGCGATCAGGATAGCCTTTTCAACGGCCTCTCTTTATGCTGTTTTAGTTACTGTTCAGGTTGCTGAGTTCCTTTATTTTCTTCTCTCTTATTTACCAACATTTATTTAGAAATTCCTTTACATTTTCAAATCATTTTCCCTTGACTAACCCAAATGTAAACACATGATTTATCCATGTCACAGTTTTCATCAACACATGAAATATTTACGCTTTAAGACTTTCATAATTATTAACATTTATTCATCCATCATCCAATCCTATGACACCCAATGAAGAATATAGGAGGCCGAGGCAAGGCAAGTTGGTCCTGATATTTAAGATGAGAGTGACCAGCCTCAATCATCCTGGGGTGGCATTATGTGAGCAATGAACCCCAACCACCCCTTGGATATAAATCTACATAGGCTCAATCCGATTGGAGCGCCTTTATTAACCACTAAACCACCAGGCGCCATAACTTAGTTACATGGTTACCACCCAGCATGGTAAACGGTTTCTTCGTGTACAGGAAACCACTTGGCTTGTCACTCAGCGTAGAGTCACCAATAGGCAGAAGGAGGAGGAGGAAAGAAAGAAGAGGGAGTGTAAAGTTATCCGTGGGCAGAAGGAAGAGGATGAATGAAGGAAAGAAAGACAGGAAGGAAGAGAGGAAAGGGGAGACACCCAAAGCAGCACATCAAGTGAGTGGATGGTGAGTGCCCCCACCTACCACAACTGGAGGCTTTGTACGAGTGCCCCCACCTACCACAACTGGAGGCTTTGTACGAGTGCCCCCACCTACCACAACTGGAGGCTTTGTACAAGCGAGAATGCAAGAAGCAGCAACCGGTCAGCGGTTTTTTAGAGCCAGAAGCAAAAGTTTCCGCCAGCACTGAGCCCTGTTTTCCATATTTCTTATTCCTGCCCAAACAACAGAACATTCAGCTTTCTCATACTATATTGCGCAATCCATACTGCTATAATAAAAATAGTTTATGTAACATCAATCATCAATCACAGACTCAGCTGGCTGTGAATCAAAATTTTGCTCATGGCTGTATATACCTGTAAGGACTGGCAGTGCTCAGCTGAGTAAATGTGTCCATATGCTGATGTTTTTCCAAATAACAAAACTTTTATGCTACTGTCATGATCATGTAAACACTCCATCACAACTTTGCTGACAGTACAGTATCTGTAAGTTCATTAATTTGTTCAGTACAGAACAAGCAGTCAAACCTCATTGTGTGGCTGGGTTACGTCAAGAGAAAAACTATTACATAGTAATGGGAATCAAACCCAGGACTCTTAAGATGAGAGCCAAGCAGCAATCCACTATGCCACAACCAGGTAAAAGTTATCTCACATTGTCACAGTCTTGTAACCAATGTCCCTCTGCCCCCACTGTGGGCCTGAAGAGGCAGAGATAACCCCCTGGCACTCGGGTAAGTAAATGCTTTTAATCCATCCCAAGCACTTATGAGTGCCAGGGGGTTATCTCAGCCTCTTCAGGCCAACAGTGGGGGCAGAGGAACATTGGTTACAAGATTGTGACAATGAGAGATAACTTTTACCTGGTCGTGGCATAGTGGACTGCTCAACATAGCAATTTATCATACAGTGAAGTCTATATAATGCGAGTTCAGTGGGAATTGGGATGGGGCCTTAACAAAAAAAAAACAAAAAAAAATCCTCAGAAGATGGTGGAGAAAAATGGGGAGAACAAAGCTATCAAAGGAGTGAGGTAAATGAAGAGCCACACAGTGAAGGCGAAGAACAGAGATGTGGTGAGAGAGAAGGAGAGCGTAACGGCGAGGCCGTGGAAGCGTGGTAATGAGGGAGCACATGGGTGTGCCAGGCAGTGATGAAGATGAGACAGACATGACAGAGGCTGGTGAAGCAGGATGTTGTCAATGCATGCCACTCACTGATGGCCTTGTTCTTCTTAGGTGTTGGTGGCAAAGGAGAAGGAGGGGGTGATGGAAGTCTACCATGCTGCCTTTTTATCTTCGTTGTCAGGAGTTTCCTGTATGGCCTGGAGTGTTGTTCTGTGCCTTATATTGTCCCATTGCTCCTTTCTGAGCCTGGATCCTTGTCATGGATGTATGAAATTGCCTCGTCCATCTCTGTAAGGAACTCTTATGAGATCTTGATGTCCAGAAAACAAAAGGGCTCATCCTCCCAGCTGTGCTTCCACCACCTGTTCCAATTTGCCCACTGAACTCCCTTATAGAGACCTGTTCAATCTGGCTGTCCAGGACCTTTTGCACATCTTTTTTATTGACCTCCTTAGGTCCTGCCTCGTGCAAGAGACCAAGAATTTCACGAAGGATGTTCTCCAACACTGGGAACCCCATGAAGGAGGGCACACATTGTGGCCATACTATCACTACACTGAGTTCAAAGTGTGCTTGATTGCACCTCCTTCCATGCCACCATGATGACATGTTTGATAATGTATTCTTCCTGAGGGAAGTATGCTGTAGCACCACCCAATCAAAGTGGTACTCTCAAAAAGAATGGGAATGCTGGTGATAGGGAGAAATGGAGCTCCTGTCTCACTAGCCATCAGGGGATCCTGACCATTCCCCTTTGCTGAATTTTCAGTGTGACACTAACATAGATGGTAGGCCAGCTTACTCTCCCAAACATTGTTCTTGATCTCATGCACTATTTGCACTATTCAACATGCACTTTACATACAACACAATGTACCCAACTACGTCGCAGGGGTTGACGTCAGCAAGAGCATGCTGCCAGAAAACTTTGCCCCACCTAACTAGTAGCAGACCTGAGGGAATGTGTCTCCAGCAAGGGCATGCTGCCAGAAAACTTTGCCCCAGCTACCAAGTGGGAGACCTGAGGAGATGTGTGGTGCAGGCTCGTCAGAGTAGCTTATGGGACTGGGAAAGTATGGGGCTTGGATCTGCACCAGAGGGTATAAGGCACTGCAGTTCCCAAGCTGCAACTTCCTCTCAAGTGAGAGGGACCCCTGTATTAACCGAAATGAAACTTAACAAATTAATCACTAGTCTGGCCAAGATTTGATCCTTAGCCCACACGCTCCACATGCGTGCACGTTACCACTGAGCCAAACAGAGGATTCCCACTTTGCTTACGGGCAATGCAGGCATTTATATTCCATATTACATCCCTCTTTTCTCCCCTTGGTGGGTTTCGAACACACATGGTTGCACTGCACTGGAGGCCACCCCTGGGGACGTTGTGGACCACACAGAAGAGCTCATCCCCGGGATGTAATGACAAGGACGCTATCCGCCAACCAAGGAACAACATCAAATTGCCAACCAAGCCTAGCCTCACATCCCACACAGCTGCCAACCAATGTAATAACTGAAATGAAACTTAATAAATAAATCACTAATCGGGCTGAGATTCAATCCCTGGCCCACACACTCCAAATGTGTGTATGTTATCACTGAGCCAAATAAAGGATCTCCACTTTGCCTAAGGGCAACGGGGGCATTTATAGACCCCATTACAGCCCAAACCTGGGAGTAGTTCCCAAGGAGGCTGCCCAATCTGTGCATGTATAATGGCAGGGCTGTTACAGTGCCAAGGCACACTTGGAGGGTGTCCCTGAAGCTGTGGACTTGGGACTCTGCAGGTAGGTGTAGTATGTGGTCTGTCTGTCTTCTTTATTTTACCCAACTATGAAAAAAATGGCAAGTTTGAATAAGTAGCAAGCTTGTGGAAAACAAATTACCCAATAGGTTCACAGTGGTACTGTGGAATGTGGATAACCTAAAGGATAGGCTGGGGGAAACAGTGGAGACAATGAGTGGTAGGCAGGCGGATATCAGATGCGTACAGGAAGTCAGGTATAGGGGAGGATCATTTAGTTTTGTTTATAAAAACTCCAACATGCTTGCATGCGTCGGCCTTGGTCATATAATGGCAGCCCTCCATGCTGCTCAAGCTCTAGCAGCCTCTCTATTCAGTCCCTTATCCCTGGGGTTTACACTCCATGACCTCGTCCCAGGTCTTTTTCAGTCTGCCTCACGCAACCCTACCCCCAACATTCACACTCCTTACTTTCTGCACCCAACTGTCATTCCCTAGCCTTTCCACATGCCCAAACCATCTTAACACACCTCTCTTCATCACAACACCAATGCACTCTACTCCCATCCTTCGTCTTAACTCTTGCCAGGGGAGGACTGTGCGTATACACTATTATGGCAGGGAAGTGTAGTAGTAGTAGTACAATAATCCTTCTAATATCCGGACGTCCAATAACCGGACATACTCAATAACCGGACATTCTGGGCTGCCCAACCCCCAAAATGAAAAAAAAATCTGAAAAAATTGATTAATTTTCGATTTTTTGGGACCGCGTCAGTTTTGAATTTCCCGCGAGCGCCGATTCCCTCTGTTTACACTCGTGATGCCACTATCGGTCGCCATTACCCACTCCCCTCCTCCCTCGTGAACCACTCCGAAAATGGCGGCCGAAGTGATTGCTTTTGTGGTGATACCCTACCTCCTACAGTGCTTGATACTGCTCTTCACCTTCTTCATCATGTGTGTGATGATGGCCCCACCTCCTGAGAAGAGGAAAAGAGTGGTTCTGACTCTGGAGAACAAGAGGCAGATATTGGACAAGGTGGACGCCGGCTGGTCAACAGGGCGCATCTTACGTGAGTTCAACCTCCCTCGCTCCACCTTGTTTGATATCAAGAAGTCCCGAGACAAACTACAGCAGTACACGGCTGATTTCGCATCGAAGACCAGATGAAACATGCAGAGGAAGGTGATGTTTACTCCTAAGTATGCAGACATCGACCGCTCCACGCTGATTTCGTATCGACAACAACGTGCTGCTGGTGTGTTGGTACGTGGAACGGAGCTGAAAGCTGCTGCTGAGAAGTTCACAGGGCTCCATGGATCGTCACTAGACCACACGGGAATTTACTGTTGTGTACAGTGCAGTGAAGTGATGTTATTCCAGTTATAAAAAAAAACCTTGGTGAAAGTGTTGGTGAGAAGTGCTGGAGATTCTCAAGTGGAAAGGTGTGTCAGGTGCAACGTCTTCCTGTCAGAGTCTGAGATGATAGAGTGGGTTATTACATCAGGACGGCCGCTTTTTGTTCGTAAGTACCCTAACTTCATGCCTAACATGTTTTCATCATGCTGTACATGTGTTAAAAAATTACCGAAAATGTTAATCATAATTTCCAGCTTGCTATTTAATTTTTCCATGCATGGTTCTTAAGCAAAACAGCTAGAAAAAAGGTTGAAGCAGTGAATTTCATGTCTGGTCCTAACCTAACCTATGGTTACCATAAAGATTTTCATACCTAAAGTGTTTTCATCATGCTGTACATGTGTTAAAAAATTACCGAAAATGTTAATCATAATTTCCTGCTTGCTATTTAATTTTTCCATGCAGGGTTCTTAAGTAAAACAGCTAGAAAAAAGGTTGAAGCAGTTAATTTCATGTCTGGTCCTAACCTAACCTAACCTATGGTTACCATAAAGATTTTCATGCCTAACCTGTTTTCATGATGCTGTTAATGTGTTAAGAAGTTACCCTAAATGTTAATCATAATTTCCGGCTTGCAATTTAATTTATCCATGCATGATTCTTAAGTAAAACAGCTAGAAAAAAGGTTGAAGCAGTGAATTTCATGTCCGGTCCTAACCTAACCTAACCTATGGTTACCATAAAGATTTTCATGCCTAACCTGTTTTTATGATGCTGTGAATGTGTTAAGAAGTTACCCTAAATGTTAATCATAATTTCCTGCTTGCAATTTAATTTATCCATGCATGGTTCTTAAGTAAAACAGCTAGAAAAAAGGTTGAAGCAGTTAATTTCATGTCCGGTCCTAACCTAACCTAACCTATGGTTACCATAAAGATTTTCATGCCTAACCTGTTTTCATCATGCTGTACATGTGTTAAAAAATTACCCTAAATGTTAATCATAATTTCCTGCTTGCTATTTAATTTATCCATGCATGGTTCTTAAGTAAAACAGCTAGAAAAAAGGTTGAAGCAGTGAATTTCATGTCCGGTCCTAACCTAACCTAACCTAACATTGTGTTATTCATAATTTCCTGCTTTTAATTTAATTCTTTCATGCATGGTTATTAAGTGCACCAGCTATGAAAAAGGTTGAAGCAGTGAATTTCATGTCCGGTCATAACCTAACCTAACCTAACCAAACCTAACCTAACTTAACCTAGCCTAACCATTTTTCTGGTGGCAATTAACATCATTTACTGTATTTGATGCTTTGTATCCAATAATTTAGTGCATAAAATGTGAGAAAAGATGATTTCCATGTCCGATACTTACTTATACTATGCTGGCAAGTTCTGAGCTCCTATGACTCACTCACCCCTAAATCATCATTTTTTTGGTTAAAATTCAATAAATTCATGCTATGTATGCATTATTTATGTGAAAAGGGACCTAAATAAGTGCTATACATGTCCACTAGGGAGGTAGGAAGGTAGTTTTCTGATTTAGGTTAGGTTAGGTTAGGGTCATGAAAAACCAGTGCTGGAGCTTCAGGACCAATATCCGGACAAAACCAATATCCGGACATGCCTTTGGCTCTATTACGTCGGATATTGGAGGGATTACTGTATATTACTAGATTACATCCCCTTGACATGGCCATGTCCTCCCTCTACCCGTATATCATACTCCTTGCTTGTACAAATGCCCCACCTACCTAAGTACTATAACCAAACCCCCATATAACTCCTCTCTAGTGTCAGGAGGCACCATCTCAGCTGCCCGGGGAAGTATTGTACCATCCCCGTTATATACTGCATATGTATATCAATGTATCTATGCCCCCCACCCACTAAAAACGCTGAGTGGACTCGCGTTCTCACGCCCCGGCTTGAGCAGAAGAGTTAGTTCTGGGGCATCACTCAAGAGGACTAGACTGTCTTGTAAGATTTCGTAATAAACTCCTTAAATAGCTACCGAAGCACGGAGTTTCTCTCACCACAAGAGCACTAGTTACATTTCTTTTCTTTCTTTCTGGTACATAGATATGCTATACATATATATAACAGGGATGGTACACCCTCGATAAATGAAAATCTGATGTACGAATATTCGATGTTACAAAAGCAAGGAATGTAGGGCAAATTCCACAATTCGAAAGTTATCTGTCTCGATGATACGAAAAGCGCAGCGAAAAGAAATAAGAAAAATTCAAAATGGGCATGCTGCACAGCGCCGCGCTCGCTTGCAGCAAGGAAAACGAACTAACTACCCATCTCTGGTAAACAATTGTTCGCACGCTTCCCAGATGAGTCCACATCCCACCTCGCAGCTTTGCTGTACATAAGGACATTTTCATAACTCTACACCTTTTCGTACTGTTGAGACATGCCTCCCAAGTGCTCTGCTTCATCTTCAGCATCAAGGGAGCCCGCTGCAAAGCAGCAGCAGCACCTTACTTTACCAGAACCAGCTGCACCAGCACCAGCAACAGTTTTGCCAGAACCACCTGCACCAGTCGAGGAAGCATCAGATGAACAATAGGGTGCCACCATGTGAAGGGCCACCAGCTTCAATGTTGGTATAAATGTACTGTACAGTATACAGGTTCAGTACATTACTTACAGTACTTCAAAATAGGAGGGGTAAAGTTTAGGTGGGGGGTCTGAGGGGCTCCTGGAAAGCATCCCCCCATTTCTATGGACAGTAAGACCTCACTATAATGGTCTAATTGGGGCTCAGGCCAGTCCGAAATATACGATTTTCCGATAAAAGCGACATCCGGACTTACCCCTGCTAATCCGGACTTTTTCCGATATATCAGACATTAGTCCAGATTGCATTGGTAGTTTTCACCACCATTGCAGTATTGTACTGTGTTATACCTTCACTACATTAATCAAATGGTACAATAATACTGTACTGTGCACTGAAAAACATGTCTTTTACTTGTCTTATTGTGGTGAACATAGCTGAAGTTGTCAGGCAGTCCGGACTGCTTTCTGGCTATGTCGGACTTTTTCCGATATATAGGAGTTTAGTCAGGTAGCTCCTCGAGTCCGATAAAAGCGAATTCCCGTCTACTGAAGTCCGTTATATCGAGATTTTACTGTACTGTATACAGTAATCCCTCCAATATCTGTTGTAATAGAGCCAAAGGCATGTCCGAATATTGGTTTTGTCCGGATATTGGTCCTGAAGCTCCAGCACTGGTTTTTCATGACCCTAACCTAACCTAACCTAAATCAGAAAACTACCTTCCTACCTCCCTACTGGACATGTATAGCACTTATTTAGGTCCCTTTTCACATAAATAATGCACATATAGCATGAATTTATTGAATTTTAACCAAAAAATGATGATTTAGAGGTGAGTGAGTCATAGGAGCTCAGAACTTGCCAGCATAGTATAAGTAAGTATCGGACATGGAAATCATCTTTTCTCACATTTTATGCACTAAATTATTGGATACAAAGCATCAAATACAGTAAATCATGTTAACTGCTACCAGAAAAATGGTTAGGTTAGGTTATGACCGGACATGAAATTCACTACTTCCACCTTTTTCCTAGCTAGTGCACTTAATAACCATGCATGAAAGAATTAAATTTAAAGCAGGAAATTATGATTAACACAATGTTAAGTTAGGTTAGGTTAGGACTGGACATGAAATTCACTGCTTCCACCTTTTTCCTAGCTGTTTTACTTAAGAACCACGCATGGAAAAATTAAATTGCAAGCAGGAAATTATGATTAACATTTAGGGTAATTTTTTAACCCATGTACAGCATGATGAAAACAGGTTAGGCATGAAAATCTTTATGGTAACCATAGGTTATGTTAGGTTAGGACCGGATATGAAATTCACTGCTTCCACCTTTTTTCTAGCTGTTTTACTTAAGAACCATGCATGGAAAAATTAAACTGCAAGCAGGAAATTATGATTAACATTTAGGGTTTTTTAACACATGTACAGCATGATGAAAACAGGTTAGGCATGAAAATCTTTATGGTAACCATAGGTTAGGTTAGGTTAAGACCGGACATGAAATTCACTGCTTCCACCTTTTTTCTAGCTGTTTTACTTAAGAACCATGCATGGAAAAATTAAATTGCAAGTGGGAAATTATGATTAACATTTAGGGTAATTTTTTAACACATGTACAGCATGATGAAAACAGGATAGGCATGAAAATCTTTATGGTAACCATAGGTTAGGTTAGGTTAGGACCGGACATGAAATTCACTGCTTCCACCTTTTTTCTAGCTGTTTTACTTAACCCTTTCGCGCATGGTACTGCGATTTGCGTTACATGTGGTGTGGTGTGCAAAAGCACAGGACCGCAAATTGCGTGAAAACACACAAAAAAATAACCAAAAATTAAGCTTTCGGTCGATTTGTGTCAAATTTTGTAGCATTCTAGGAGCCACACGTGTCTCTCTCGAGGTACGACTTTGGCAACACTGCAATGACTCCTATGTGCCTGTACGTAGTGATAGAATCTCAGTGCTCCACTAGCAGCCAGACCGCAGGGTCGTGCTGTGTTGTGTTGTCCCTTTAAATCTGCCATTTTTCCCCTCCCACCCGATTCTGAAGCCATTATTGAAATATTGTGACTGTACAGTGTTTTTTTACTATACTGTGAAGTGATTGTGTCTATTGAACATAGATATATTGTTTGTAAACCAGTGGGGCCCGTTATCAGCTGTTAGGCCTAGAGGCAGAGTCTGGTTTGTTATAGCGGGGTTTCCACTCACCCTGCCCGTAAAATGATGTATTTTACTCTTATAGTGAAGCCATTACTTACATCTGTGAAACATATAGTGCCTGCATTAGTGAAGTAACTGACCTACCATAGCAGGCATTATGTTATGCCATAGAGATAACATAGACATATGGATAAGTTGCTAAGGGAACAGGCAGTCTCTTACACAATACAGTAGGGAAGGGAATAACAGAAGAGGCTGGGATGAAATCATGTGATAGTGTTTTATATTGCATATGGCTCAGTGTGAAATATGCGTATAAAATAGTGCAGCGAGTGTTCACCGAGAAATATTGCGTGCACTGACTGACAGCGGAAAGTTACGTAATGATTAGAGACGAAAATACGCCACACAGCGACACATATATGACATTTATAATGTCATATATGTGTCACTACGTATGTTGTGCAGCGAATGTTCGTGGAGAAATCTACTGTGTGCATCGTATGTGTTAGGCAAACGTGGTGCACAAGGAACAGAGAATACGCCACACACACACACACACACACACACACACACACACACACACACACACACACACACACACACACACTCACGCACCCATGAACACACACAAAACTCACACACTACCTAACTCATCTTCAATTCCTTCAAGTTCCTGCCAGCAGCTCAACATCTCTGGAGCAAGTGAGTTATCCATATTTTGTTGATTTGTACATTGACCTGTTTCTACATTTCTATATTTTTTTTTTCACAAATAAGTATTGTTTTTTACATGTACACATATGAGATGGAAGAAAGTTCAGCTTTAGCAAAAAGACTAGTGGAAATGTCGAGTTACTGAGAGCACTATCAAAAAGCTTATGATATTTCTTGTGTATAATTTGAGTAAAAAATAATAATAATAAAATGTAATGAGCGAAAATATGTAAGTATTCCTGAGGCAGGGAAATTGAGCGTTTTTATCTCGCTTTCGGGCGAGGAAGAGTGTTCTATCTTTGTTGTTCATTTACTCCAGAATTATTGAATGTATCGATTTCCTATAAGAACCATGATAAAGATCAGTGAATTCTACATATGTACAGGACATAACTATGTAATTTCTCTGATGAAAAGTTGTGGTTACGTAGGCGGTTATTGTGCACGCATGACGAAAGTGCACCGCGGCTGCGAGTACCCTGCAGTTTTTTGCGATTTACTCGGAAACTATGAAGCGTATCAAAACAAAAAGGTATCAGGAGAAAGCTTATGAAATTCTACATAAGATTATGTAATAAAAAAATAAGGTGTGCGAGAAAACTTCTACAGTATACCTCCCTGAACAAAAATCAATTTTTTTACAAAAATGGCTTTTAGTTTTTGGCTATTTTCTCGAAAACTACATATCGCATCACAACCGGACATACCTCATTAGAAAGCCAATGAAATTCCCTATCAAAACTTATAATAACATTTTTCTGTATGATGGAAAACACTCGAACGACGATGTTGGGAAGTGAGATCAACGTTCCAAAATATTTATTCACGGCGGCCTTGTGTACTTTTATTCGTATTTTTCTGGTTTTTCTTTTGGCTTATGAGCTAGAACAAACATCGGCAAATAAGATGATGTGAGTTTCAGGGCAACATTTTGAGGTTTGGGTGGCGAAAATGAGGCAAGAATACATGTACTTTGTGTACCACGGGCTGCCAGTGGAGCGCGCGCGGGAGTAAATCGTGAGCCATGAAACTTAATACAACTTACCGTGCGCGAAAGGGTTAAGAACCATGCATGGAAAAATTAAATTGCAAGCAGGAAATTATGATTAACATTTTTGGTAATTTTTTAACACATTTACAGCATGATGAAAACAGGTTAGGTATGAAGTTAGGGTATTTATGAACAAGAAGCTGCCATCCTGATGTAATAGCCACTCTATCATCTCAGACTCTGACAGGAAGACCTTGCACCTGACACACCTTTCCACTTGAGAATCACCACCACTTATCACCAACACTTTCCAGAACGTTTTTTATATATAACTGGAATCACATCACTTCACTCCACTGTACATAACAGTAAATTCCCTTGTGGTCTAGTGACGATCATCACACACATGATGAAGAAGGTGAAAAGCAGTATCAAGCACTGTAGGAGGCAGGGTATCACCACAAAAGCTATCACTTCGGCCGCCATTTTCGGAGCTGTTCACGAGGCAGTAGCAGAGTCAGTAATGGCGACCGACAGAGGCACCACGAGTGTAAGCATAGCCGATCAGCGCGGGCAGGAAATTCAAACTGACGCGGTCCCAAAAAATACAAAATGTTTCGATTTTTTCAAATTTTTTGGCATTTTGGGGGTTGGGCAGCCCACAATATTCGAATAGTGAGTATGTCCGAGTATTGGATGTCCGAATAATAGAGGGATTGCTGTATTTCAATGGGGAAAATCGTTCCAATATACGAAATTTTGAATTACGAAAGTTTTTTTCGGTCCCTATCCCTTTCATATATCGAGGACTCACTGTACATGGGAATGTTTTCCTCTGTGTGCGAGTTCAGCCTGCCCTCATGGCATTTTCTCTGATCATGTCACACGTACCTACAGAAAACTTACGGTGCGCGGGGGAGTTAAGAATGACAAGAAATGGTGACAGGGAGGATATTAAAAACACCTAGAGACAGCATTGTAACCAGCTGCTGCATGAGGAGTTTGACTGGAACAGGGAAGGTTTGGAGTACAGATTCAGCATACCCAGGGTTTGGTCCCTGGCCTTTGATTGGTGCTGCTACTCTGAGCAGGGCAATAGGCAGGACACAGATGGGGAAGGTGGATGGTGTGCCTGGATTGAGTGCTGAAATAATGAAGGCCTCAGGAGATGCAGAAGTGGGTTCAGTTACTGACATGAAAAAATACTGTTGTCCCATTTGACTGGCTGAAAAGTGTGACAGTAAATGTGCACAAGGGGAGGGGTGATGACCAGGTAAGAGGAAATCTATCTATATCTATATACCCAGGCTGCTTCCCCCAAGGAACGGGAGGTAGACGAGACAGGACGACACACTCCCAATTTACTCATCCACTGCAACACATTCATTCGCACCGTAGCCCCAAAAGGAAGAAGAGACAGATCTTCACCGCACCACACCGCACGAGGGTCAACTGCGCAGTGCAACCAGTGACATCCGCAGCAAGGCCCAACAGCAGAGCTGGTTTACCCCTGCCACATCATAATGGACCCATCACCTTACCCACACCTGGCCTGAGCAACTGATCTGACACAATGCGAGAGAATATCCCCTTATGGCTGCGTCATCAATTATTCATTCACAATTTCTTTCCATTCATTTATATCACACACAGCCACTCTTCCTTGCTCAACAGACATCCCTCTCGCATCCAACACTCTCTTAACACTGTCCATCCACCCTATTCATGATCTTCCTCTCAGCCTAACACCTCTCACATCAGATGTAGTTATCTTTTTCACCAATGGCTCATTATCCATTCTCTCCATATGCCCAAACCATCGCAACACCCTCTGCTCAACTCAATCTGCCATCTGAAGAACTCCAGTTCTCCTTCGCACTTCATCATTTCTCACTCGATCCATACGCGTCACTCCAAACATACTCCTCAGACACCTCATCTCCATTACATTCAAACTTTTTCTCTCTGCTACACCCATATTCCATGTTTCAGCCCCATATAACACAGTCAGTACCACAATACCCTCATATAGCCTTCTCTTTACATCCATCTAAGCAAACAACATCTAAACACTTATCATTTCTCCCAGCACCTTTCCTGCTTCATTAATTCTAAACTTCACTTCTGCATCTATTCAACCATCCACAGCAACATGTGACCCTAAATACTTAAAACACTCTACCTCCTCAAGCAACTCACCATTCAAAACTATATTCATCCTCCTACCATCTACCAACCTTGTACACGTCATCACTTTACTCTTATTCCCATTTACTTTCAATTTCCTCCTTTCACACACCTTTCCAAACTCCTCTACCAACTGTCTCAATCTCTCCTCTGAATCCGTCACCAGTGCAGTATCATCTGCAAACAACACCTGCTTCAGATTCCACTCTCTACCATTAGCATTCACCAGACTCAGACCTCCACCTAACACTCCTGAATTCACCTCCCTTACAACATAATCCATATAAATAGTAAACAACCAAGGTGACATCACACATCCTCGCCGCAGCCCCACTCTCACGGGAAACCAATCACTCACAGCACAGTATTTCCCATTCTTACACACGCTCTACTATTTACATCTTAACAGTACACTAAGCCTCCCTATCAATTCTATTATATGCTTTCTGTAAATCCATGAACACCCAAAACACATCCTTACCTTTCACTATAATACTTTTCACACGCCTGTCTCACAGCAAACACCTGATCCACGCATCCCCTCCCTCTCATAAAGCCACACTGCTCATCACCAATCACTCCCTCTGTACCCTCTCTCTCTCTTAATTAACACTCTACAATACACCTTACCTACAACACTCAACAGACTTATACCTCTAAAGCTAGTACATTCATACTTATTACCCTTACCTTTATACAACAGGACTACACAAGCACTTACCCAGTCAACTGGCATCATACCTCGCACAAAGCACACATTAAACAATCTGACTAACCAGTCAACAATAGTCGCTCCACCACCTTTCAGGAATTCCACAGCACACCCATCCATACCTACAGCCTTCCCTGTTTTCATCTCCTTTACTGCTTCCTGCACTTAATCCATCGTGATCAAGGAATCATTCAACTCTCCCGACACATTTATTCCTTGCACCCTTCCATCTGCCACAATCTCAGCCTCCTTTTCCTCCTCTACATTTAACAATCTTTCAAAATATTCCGCCCATCTCTTCCTTACTGCATCCATCTCAATTAGCATCCTTCCATCCTCTGCTTTTACTAGATCTTCCTTCACAGACTCTCCCTTTTGCACCCTTTTCACCTCCTTCCAAAACATTTTCTTATTCTGTTGAAAATTCTCAGTCAACTACCTACCCCACCTCTCATCTGCTGCCACTTTAGCATCACGCACAGCCCATCTCGCCCTATTCCTCCTTTCCTTATGCCTCTCATATGACACCTCATCCTTCCTCTGCAACCACACTTCATATGCACGTCCCTTCTCAGCCACAGCCATACTTACTTCCTCGCACCACCATTCACTTCCCTTTCTTACACCACCACCCACTCGTCTCACACCACACACCTCTTCCGCATGCCCCTCCACAGCACTCTTAAACAACTGCCATTCCTCCTCCACACTGCCATTCTCCTGATCTTTCACTGCATTCCACTCATCTTTCAATTTCTCCTGATGCTCTATCATTTTCTCCCTTTTATCCAACTCTCTTTCAAAACCTTCCTGCTACACCAAACTTTCCTAGCTCTCACCCATCTCTTACCTGCTCTCAACTTTCCCTCCACCAGGTAATGGTCAGACATACCTTCACCCTCCCCTCTCAAAACTCTCACATCCAACAATCTTCCTATTACATTCCTGGATACAACCACATAGTCCATCAATGCTCTATCAACAACGCTTCCACCCTCCTATCTCACCCATGCATACTTATAAACTTTCTTCTTAAACAAGGTATTTCCAATCACCATCTCTTGCTCAACCCACATCCCTATCATTCATTCCTCATTTTCATTTCTTTCAGGCACACCATGCATACCAACTACACCTTCAACTGCTACATTTCCCACTCTAGCATTCCGATCTCCCATCGTTACCACATTCACATTCGCTCCAAAACTCTGCAAACATTCATCAACATCATTCCAGAAAGACTCCCTCTCTTCTTCATCCCTTTCACTACCAGGCCCATATGCACTCACAAATACACACAACTCATGTTCAAATTTCACTTTCACCCACATCAGTCTCGATGACACCTCTTTCCAATCAAATTACACAGTGCTGTACTTCTGGGCTCACTAACAAAGCCACACCTTCTCTTGCCCTTCCTCTATCAACACCTGACAATCTTCCATTCACGCTTCCAAACATAGACTCACCTTTCCCTTTCATCCTTGTTTCACTCAAAGCTAACACATCCAACTTTCTTCTGACAAACATTCTTCCAATCTCCTTCCTTTTAGCCTCAATTGTTGTGGTGACACGTAGAGGTGTATGGTATGTTGGAGGACTGCTGGGCCTTGATAGCAGCTGTGAAGCCTGTGCTCAGAGTCAGACATTTAAAAAAAAAAAAAAAAATCAACGCACATTCATAGACCCAATCTTCAGGGTATGGGGTAACTCAATCCCCTCCCCCCCTTTCTCTGGCCAGTCTCTTTAAAAAGAGAGAGAGAGAGAGAGAGAGAGAGAGAGAGAGAGAGAGAGGGGGGGGGGGGTCCCTAGTCCTCACATGCCGCCCATCTTAGTCACCTTTTACGACACGCAGGGAATATGGTGGCAGAATTCTTCCTAACACAACCAGGCCACAGAGTAGTAGTACCACCCCATAGTGCAGCCAGATTGTGTCCCCCTGCCACAGGGGGATTTATGTCAGACAAAGGGACCACTGATGTCATATTCATTGTCTGAGAGGTCCAGGAAAAATATATATGAAAGAAAAGGGAGCTGTACTTTGTTTCTGTTGATTTGGAGAAGGTCTTTGACAGAGTCCCTGGGGAGGGGGTGATGTGGGCAATGAGAAAGCCTGGGGTCAAGAGTGACTGGTGAGAGTGATTAAGGTTATGGTCCTCACACCTAGGTGAGAGTGAATGGAGATTTGTGTGATGAGTTTTTCATGAATGCTGGCATGCATCAGGCATCAGTCTTGAGCTCCTTATTGTTTATCTTGGTCCCTGAATCTCCCTCACATGACTTAAGAAATGGACTCCCATGGGAGACATTATATACTGTACTGATGACTTGGTGCTGACTGTAGAGAATGAGTAGGAGGTATAGGAAAGATTTAGGAGATGGAGAAATGGAATGGGAGACCAGGATTTGAGAGGCAATGCAGGTAAAATGAAAGTGATGATATTTTGGGCTGGTGGTGGTAGTGTCAAGGCAGAGAGATGTGGTTGTGTGAGGTTTGTCACAAGGGTGTTGGAAATAACTCATACAGTAGTTGTGATAAGAGAGTGCATAATATATGCAATGGTATGAAAGATAGACTGCAAGATAATGCTGATTTTGTGTTTGTGGTATGTCAGGAAGAGCACTGTCAGGCATTAAAGGACTGATCTTGCTGGTAAGTCTCTTGAGAGCATGCTTAGGAGTTTTGTTATTTGGGGGACATGTTATGTGCTGGGGGTGGGACTGTGGTTATGGCATGGAGCAGTTGGTGTAATTTATGGGAGCTGCTGTTGCTCTAGACACTGAGTGAAACCTGGGCAGTAAAGGAAGATATTCACAGGCTCCAACATACAGAACTGAGGTCTGGGGGGCTAGGATAATGATTCACAAATTGAGATGAAGGATGAGACTGAAGCGTATTGGTGTTGTAATGAGGAGGGGAAGACTGAAATGGTCTGGGCATGTTGAAAGGATGGGGGAATGACAACTGGTTGAGGAAGGTGAGAAGTGTAAACATTGTGTGCAGGTTCACAAGAGACCAATCTAAAACAGATCTTGGATGAGGTCACAGTGTGTGACCTCAGGGTTATGGAACTGAATAGGCAGGCTACCAGAGACTGAGCAACATGGAGAGTCGCCATTAGATAACCAAGGCTGATGCATGCAAGCATGCTGGAGCCTTTATAAACAATATGAAACAAACTATACAAGAACTTCACACAGCATCACTTACCCACTACTAACTGGCCTTCACTATTTACCCCATGGTGCAGCAGAGGTAGCAGACCTTAAATATGGCAATAAATCTTGGTCCACTGGCTGCGGGAATGATGCTGTGTTTGAGGGAAGGTAGATCATTTTTGAAATATTATCCATTCAGTCCTCCATGACCTCAGGGTGGCTTGGGGCACTGTCAACCGAAGAACTGGGTTGCTAGACTGATCCAGTTGGCACAGTCACACATACAGAGGGACAGGTATCCTGCCATGTTAGAGCAGGAGAATGCAGAGATCAGCCAAGCCCTGGATCTTCCAAATAACCCCAAAGTTCTACTCCACGTACCCTGCCAGCACTCAGAGGTTCTGCCAATGATACACGCGGAGGGGTCTGAACATAGGTCCCCTGCTGCATTCGCACCAAGGGACAGAGGGAGGCAGTCCTAGCCTGCCTAAAACCCTGGTGCATGTCATTCTTAAGTACTGCAAGTCTTCTGGGATATATGTTTCCAAGACATGCTCATTTCATCAATGTTGAGGACTTGTTATAAGGAGTATCCCCTTTCCTCTATGACTGCCTTTAGCTTCACAAAGAAGGCCTCAGCCTCCACGTAGTCAGCACTAGCACCCTCACCATGCATGATCACATGTCTCAGACCATTACAGGCCTTAAACTGCTCAAACCATTTCTTGCTGGTCTTAATTCCTGCTCAGCTTCCATGTCATGTTTATCTCTGAGATCCTTCCTCAGATCAAAAGTCTTAGGGCAAATAAAACTTTGATGCATGGGTTGCTTTGCTTGGTTTAGTTCATTAACCAACAGAGCTTGGAGACTCACCATCTCCTCCATTATAGGCTCCCCTGTTCTGGTCAGTCATATTGCAGTCAGGGTGGGCACATTCTGCAACACTGCTGGTACAGAATCTGATTTCTTTATTACCGATGAGGCCATGGACTGAGGCAGCTTTAGGGCTTTGGTGATCTTGCTTGCTCCCTGCTCCTCGTAATGGCACTTAACAATGTCCAATTTCACATCAAGGGAAAGGCTATACCTTACCCTCAGCAGCATCAGTAACACCACACACACACCTCTAGGGGCAGCACCAGGCTTGATTACTAGGTAATGAGTTTTAACTATTTCACACACAAAAAGTTATTTCTTGACTACCACAAGCAGCAAGAGTCATTGTGAACTTGCACTGTTACTGGTAATGGCAGTGGTGTTTTAATGGCTTTACACATATGAGAAAACCTGCATTGTGTGAGGGTGCACTGAACCAACATAAGTTTCATACAAAACATGGTTTAATATAGCAACAACATATGACTATATAAAAGGAAAAATAAATATATTTAACATACTGTACTGTATGTACTTGTACTGTAGAGAGGATGTAGGTGTATGCCGTAATCGTATAGTGGTTCCCCGAATAGCTTAAACTATTCAAGGTCAGACATGACATCAATAGGTGAATCTGTAGCACCACTGCAGTCGTGCTGAGCTGCAGGTGAGCTACTTGGTTCAGCAGGAGGTGGCTTGGCAGTGGCAGACTGGCTCATACCACTGGGGCCTGGTACAGAAGGCGGTGGCTGGGCAGTGCGTGGTTTAAAAAAACTACAGTATCAATCTTAGACTGGTGACCAGCCCGGTGCTGCATCACAATAATTTTTGAACGGAGAAGCCAGAGCTGCTCATAATGCTCCTGAATGTCCTTGTTGTTGTCGTTTGCCATAAACTGAAATAGTGTATCTGCACATTCCCTGATCAAAGACATCTTTAACGGTTGTTGGCGGCTCGACATCACTGTCCTCACTGCTCTCCAGTCACTGCTGCCACTATCTGTTCCTCGGACAATATTTCACGCCCCTCTACAGCTTCATTTTCTTCTATCCACTCATGAATGTCATCTAGCGTAACTGCATTTTCCCCAACCCCATGGAAAAGTGCATGGAAGTCTGATGCCTTGAACCCATCAAAATCACAGTCATAATCTTCGTCCTTGAGGAGTTTTTTCCATGCGTAGGTAGGTGTGGAATGCTTAACGTCTCTCCACGCCTCAACCAAGTTGTGGATGCAGAGCAGATGTTGTATGCTATAATAATCTCCAGGGTTGTCTTCCCTCTTATATCATCTCCCCTGTCAGCCTGTCTCCAACACAACCAGCACTTCGTCAAGATATTCTCTCTCGTACCTCCGCTTCAGTGTACTGATTACGCCTTAATCCACATGAGGTGGTGTTTGGGGGTAAAAACATGCATTGTATCTTCCCATCAGCACTCTGCAAAACATCCTGGGCAGGGTGGGTGGGGGCATTGTCCATTAGCACTAATGCCTTCACTTCTGCAGGCGGGATTTTCAGCACTTTTTCCTGGTGGTTCCTTATTTCAGGCAGCAGGTGATGATGGAACCAATCTTCACAGATCCAACTGGTGAACCACACTTTGCCAGAACTGTAATAATGGACAGGAAGCTTGTTCACACATTCCTTGAGAGCCCTGGGTTTTGCAGACTTTCCCACAAAAGCCAGTTTGAGCCTGTATGTACCTGATGCATTACCACCACACATCACTGATAACTGCTCTTTATTAATCTTTTTACCTGGCACCTTATGCTCGTCCTTCCTTGCCTGGGTATTATTAGGCAAGGTCCGCCACACAACCCCAGTCTCATCCACATTGTAAATTTGACTCACTGATAAATGTTCACACTCAATATGATCATCTAGCTTCAATCTAAATGGTTCAACACTCTCAACATCGGCACTGGCAGCCTCGCGTGACACTTTCACACTATGGATGCCGTGGCGTTTCAGCCATCCATCGCTTGCCTTAAAACTGGCAATACCCATGTGTACTGCAAGCTTTGCAGCACTGGCAGCCAGCTCCACACCTCTCACTGAGACACCACAAGCTTGCTGCTGAACATACCACTTGTGCACAGCAGCATTAAGTCAACACTCTTTGAACTTTTCATATGTTTTCTACGTGATCCAATCTTTGCCTCAGACACAGAAAACTTCACAGTGTAACTCTGCAGCTTTTCTTTCACTTTCTTGATGACAGATACAGTCTGCTTTTTTTACACCATACTCCTCACACAGCATAGTGACAGAATTCCCAGCCTCAAGTTTCCTTATTAACTCAAGTTTGGGGGACACTGAGAGATGCACAGGCTTCTGTGTGCACTTGGTCACTTTCCCAGGGGTTGGTGATGCCATCCTGGAGTCATAAATTGCTCAGATAATGCTCAAATATAAGGCCACGAGACAACAGTAAACAAACGTCCGGCACGAACGCAACCACCTAGCGGGTGGCCCGGAGTTTGACCGGGAAACGGAAGGGATCACTACACGCGGGAAGTTCAAAATGTAAGATTCAGTATTTCCAGTTTTTTGTCCGGGAAATCCGATATCTGGGAAATAGGGCTCCGCCATATCGAGGGTCGAGTGTACTTGTTATTAATTTTATTACGGTAATCCCTATTTATCCAACATAATAAAGCCAAAGGCTAATCTGGATAGTGGATCAGTCTGGATAGTGGACTTCTTCCTTGGCCCTCCTTCGTACATACCATAACTTTGAAAGCCATTGTAAAAAGCCACTACAGTACATTGTACAACATTTGTTCCTGGTGTTTTACTGGTGTTTTACACTACTCTGTCTGGTCATGCAGACCCATAAACCACAGCCAAGCAATAATCATAGTCAAGCAGACCCATCAACCCCCCCTGGGGGTAGGGGGTTTTCAAGAATTCTCCCCCAGTATCCCTGCTTGTCGTAAGAGGCGACTAAAAGGGTTGGTGGTGGGTTAGTGCCCCACCCCGTAAAAACAACTAACTTGTAGGAGGAGGCTGTAGCACGGGCCGAACAGGGTAGTACTCCCGAGGGGAATGGAATGCTGGTGATAGGGAGAGCTGGGGCTCCTTTCACTAGCTACCTAATCATCCTCCTTTGCTGACCTTTTCAGTGTGACAGTAACATGGAGAGTAGACCAGCATACTCTCCCAAACATTTCCTCTAACTATCCTATGCACTACACCACATGCGCTTTACATATCACACAACGTACCCCACTACGTTACAGGGGTTGACGCCAGCAAGGGCATGCGGCCAGAAAACTTTGCCCCCGCTACCTAGTGGCGGACTTTGGGGGTAGGCTTGACTGGGGTTCCGCCGGCATAGATCATGGGTCCGGGGCGAGATGGGGCTCGAACCTGTGCTAGAGGGTACAGGGCATTGCGGTTCCCAGGCTGCCGCTTCCGCTCATTAGAGAGGGGCCCGAACCTGGGAGTAGCGCCCCAGGAGGCTGCCCTATCAGTGGGTGTATAATGGCGGGGCAGTTGCAGTGCCAAG
>JAGKTI010008014.1:0-21179 GCA_018397915.1 Birgus latro | reverse complement strand
GTGTGTGTGTGTGTGTGTGTGTGTGTGTGTGTGTGTGTGTGTGTGGTTCCGAATGTGAGTGCCAGTATAAGTCTTTATACATCTAACTTCTGCATCTAACCTCTGTATTTAATCTCACTGCATCTATTTTCTCTTGCAGGTGTGGGAGTGTGAGACAGGGAAGGGGTGGACGCTACGGCTACCACACGGCATACGCAACATTTCAACGCGTCTACTTAAGTCAAACTCCTGTGTCCTATCTAAAGGCTATAAGTATGCTGTGGCGGGGGTCAGGTGGGTGCTGGGCGTGGTGATGATGATGATGATAATGATGGTCATTATTAAAATAAGGACGAGGAGAATTAGGATGATAATGATTTTCCTGCTGTCGCTGATGTTGACTTTTTCACTGAGATGATGAGACGAAGGAAGAAGATGCTTTTGATGATGAAGGTGGTGATGATGATGATGATGATGATGATTAAAATAATGATAATAGCTAGAATGGCATTCAGTAGAGCTCATACCTCCGCCAAGGCCCAACATGCAGCTAGAAAAAGACTACCCCCCTATATAAACATATTTAAATCCGCTAGATCCGGAATTTTATATGGATCCGCGCCAAACTGTACACATTCGTAGATACCAACATCCTAAATATGCCTGATTTTTTTCATCAAGATCCATGCAATATTCACTGAAAAATTTACGAAAATGTCGAAAAACGCCCTATCTCGCAATGTTAAAGAAAGTGAAAAAAAAAAAATCCTGGATCCGCACCTTTATCCGGATCCGCACCAAAATTTATGGGAGTCTATTCTGAGCCAAGGCCCATTTTTCTACCAAGTTTCGTGGAAATCCGTCCAGTAGTTTTTGTGTAATCTTGCTCACAATCCAACCAACCAACAAACAAACAAATGGACAAGAGTGAAAACTTAACCTCCTTGGCGGAGGTAATAATAATAATAATAATAATAATAATGCCATTGTTACATAATCTGCTATCTAAACTCCCTCCACCCCATCTTGCAGAAAAAACCTCTACGTATGGGAGTTGGAGAGCCAGTCGCTTCTGAAGGTGCTGGATGCTCACTTTGGTCGCATTATTGATATGGTGGCTCTCGTGGTTGGTTCCTGGAATTCGGTAAGTGTTCGCCTTTTACAGTTGTATTCTAGAGACAGAGAAGGCTTTGTAGCATACTATTTTCAATAATTTATCCATATACGCTGTAAGTAGCTTTGGCGATTCACAATACTACATCCCTTGCAATTAATTAAGCACATTATACCAATGACTAATCTAGTCAGACTCTCACTGTTATGAAGACTACCTTGTATGAATAACAAAACGTTAGCTAAATATGAGGTACTAGGAAATCTCTAAAACCACTTATATTATAACTATAAAAGCAATATTGGTACCCCCTCAGGTGATCACGTCGTCTCTGGACCGCACGGTAAAGGTGTGGAACATAAACAACATCTTCGAGCAGGTGCACGTCATTGACCGACATGAATTGCAGGTGGACGATATCAGGTATATATGGCTTACGAGAGAGGAAATACTGGGGAGTGGGAATTTCGTATTGTTGTAGGAGTTTTGTTGAACCTGATATAGCCATATGGAAAGAGACTGAGCTTCAGTAATGGCTTAGAAGGCTGGTTCGACTCATTATATTTGCTTTCTTTTCACCTGCATCATCCAGGTTACCAGTCTTATATTTTCTAGGTGTTATCCTAGGTACTCATTTTGCCAACCAACAAACGGTGGATGGACACCTTAACTGAATGGTGCCAGCTGCCCGCACCACCATTCCAACCCTGTGGTTAAAGGACTGGCAGCTTCTTAGGTGGCGACACCAATCATTCGGCTATACAGATCGTCCTTAGCTTAACTTACTTTCCCTTTCAGCCTTGCGCCGCACCACCCTCTAGCAGTGACGGTAACCAGGAACTGCGTGGGCATTTGGAATCTGAGGCTGGGCAAATTGGTCAGCAAGTTGGCAGACTCACCACTGGGCGCCATCGTCACCCACGCAGCCATCACGTCGAATGCAAGGTACTAAAGCCAGTTTGTTTTTAGATGACGAAACTGGACTACTCCCAACTTGAATATTAAGCTGTGGCATCATGATGTTGGATGAGCTTTAGTTATGATGTTTGAGTGACTCTCCTTGGTTACCAGTAAAATGCACTCTTCAGTTTGACTACATTTTTCCATGAACTGAGCTCAGAAGGGTTGCAGATGTTTATCAAAGTGAATGTCCTTTATATGTTGTGTTCTTTCATTTTAATTTGGCCTAGAATGTTCGTCCTCTTGCAGTTTATTTCTTGCAGCTGGATGGCAGGATAAGACAATCCTTCGGCTCTGCATTCTTCCCACAACACTTTTTCGTGACAAGTAGTGTATTCTAGTGTTGATTTATTACTACAACTGGTGAATTGAAATTGAGGTAAAGGAAATTTTAGGCCAATTTTGAGTAAAAAGACTATACCAGTCCAATCCTACTTTCTGTACACTCCATAAGTACTACCGGTATTTCCAATCCTACAAACACACCTACTTACTGTACACCCCATAGGTACTTACATCAACCTACTCTCTCATACTGTTACTTCCAGCCCTACTAACCCGCCTACTTACGCCTTTCAGATACATCGTGTCGACGGAATCTGGGAATGTGTTGATCTGGAACATTCATGCCGAGGCGGTGGTGTTCAAGGCGGAACAGAAGAACGTACAACAGCTAATGTTGCTGGACGAGGACACCAAAGTTGTTACTGTTTCTAAGGTACGAGAGAGAGAGAGAGAGAGAGAGAGAGAGAGAGAGAGAGAGAGAGAGAGAGAGAGAGAGAGAGAGAGAGAGATCAGAAAAAACAGATAAACAAAATTCTTTAATTGTCTTTCTGGTTCTTAACAGTTTTTTGATTTTATAAATTTTATTTCATGTAACAACGATGCTAGTAAACATAATTATGTTCATTCAGTGTGTTATACTGTTTATTACTGCATGCCTTACAAGCACTACAGTAGAGCAGTTTACAGATAAGAAGTTATCTCTTTGTTATAGATCGTAAAGTCTTTGAGATACTAACTTTTCCTTATAACTCCTTGCAACTCACTAGACAAGGTGTGTAGTGGGTGTATATTCCCAAACAAATGCGGATTAAGGAATATCTCTCTCTCTGCCAGGTGTCCCACGAGAGCGGCGAGTTATGGTGCTGCCTTGTGACCCGCTCAGTGCCGTCAGGAGCCACTGTGTATCAGCTGGACTTCCCCATCAGGTCCTACAGGCACATCGCGGTGACTGCAGATGGTCTTTTCCTTGTTATACCCTCCGTTGATGGACTGAAGGTGAGACTTGGTTAAGGTTAAAAGGGGGAAGAGGGAAGGGTGATCAGAGAGAGAGGAGAGGAAGAATAAGAAGAGAAGGAAGTAAGAGGAAGGAGAAGGGGGAAGAAAATAAGTACGGTAATGAATAAAGGAAGGGAGGAAAAGAAAGAGGGAAAAGAACGAAGGAGAGGGGGCAGGAATGAATGAAGGAAGATAAGGAAGGAAGGAAGGAGAGAAATGAGGGCGAGAGAGAGAGAGAGGGAAGTGAAGGGAGGGAAGAATAAAGGAAAAGAAGAAATGACAGTAATGGGTTAAGGGAAAATACGCAAGCTAAGGGTCGGAAAGGCCGTATTACAATTGGCTCATTTTTCTTAGGATTGCGTATGCTTATTACAACTCAGCATTGTCTCTTGTTATTTATAGCGTTTAAATATCGACAAACATTGCATTAGACACATATAAAAGGATCGTGAGGCATAATATGCAGAATAAATCGCTGAGGAGGAAGTGTTCGAAGTCCACAGAAGTCACTTGCGATACGACCCTAAGAGTTAGGAGAAGGGTGTGGGGCTAACGTACAGCATCTTATGAAGGCTCCTAACAGGACAAGCACCGGAAATGTGAGGAAAAAACTGAGGGTCCTGGGTCATGCATAAATTCCCCACGTTGGGTCCACGGCTCTGCTCTGTCCACAAATGAATATGGTAATTCATATATCTCCGTACTCTTTCACGAGAGGTTTAATAAAGACTTTTCCTTAATTTGTACACCTGTACTTTTTTTATAGACACTTTATTTTTTAGCTGTACCTAGCCTATACACTTAGCAGTTTCTTCCGTTCCCTCTACTTTAGTTGGGTGAAATTTCTAAGATCAGTATTCACTCGTGTCTTGTAGGGGGGCCACCTCCCTTTGTGGGTGGGCCCTAGGTTAGTCCCTCCCCCTTTTTTTAATCGGGCTCTGGTTAAGCTAGATTAGGTTAATCTCCAAACTAAGTAAGTCAGGCTTGCGAAGATAAAGTTAGATATGACTGAATTATATTACTATGCAAGTGATTTGGAGATAGTATGGGTAAATTCTTTTAGTTAGAGGTAGATCAAAGAAAACAGTCTCTAAGGACGAAAGAAAACGAAAACTGCTATAGCTACAACGACTTCAAAAAAGTCCTCTGTATATGTTCGTTTATTGAAGTTCTTTATTCTTTTAATTAGAGAGAGAGAGAGAGAGAGAGAGAGAGAGAGAGAGAGAGAGAGAGAGAGAGTAAATAATCAAGTTAAATCTCCCCATGTTTCCATAATGCGTTGTTGATACACCACGTCAAAACAGGGACTCAAGTACACAAGATGCCACTCAAGTATCCAGCCTACAAGGAGTATATGAATGACAAATAATCTAAAATAGGCCAAATATATCTAAATAAACTTTGCCATATTTCCAGGACGCGTTATTAATACACCACGCCAAGACGGGGACGCTGGTACACAAGATGCCCCTCAAGTACCCAGCCTACAAGGATTTCCACATGGTCGTCCCTCTGCCCAACAAACCCACACAGGTTGCGCTCATTGACCCTGACAAAGGCAATATTGTCGACATCCGCACCAAGAAGTTCGTCCGCTCTATACCCAAGTGGGGAGGCAAGGTGAGAGTGGGTGGGTGGATGGTGTGGTCAGGGGCATAGGGGAGTTCGTTGCACATTCTTCTTAGTGATTTGTGCTGCACGTTGCACCTCAGTATCCTGTTTTATGTGTTGTGGACATTCACATTGGAAGTTCGTCCGTTCTGTGCCTGAGGGCGGGTGGATATGCGGATATGCTAGGGGCATAAGGGAGTTTGTGACACCTTTTCCTTAGCTTTTTACTCTTCATATTGCACCTCAGTATCCTCTTTAGTATATTGGTGACACTCACACAAAAAATCGTCCGAGTCATACCAGAGTAGGGAGACAGGCTGAGGGTGAGTGGATTGTAAGGCTAGGGGCACATGAGAGCTCGAATCACCCCTTTCTCAGCGATGTATTCTTTTCATCGCAAATCAGTATCCTCTTTTATGTATTCTGGATATTAGCATCAGAAAGCTCATCCGCTCCATACAGAGGTGGGGTGGCAAGGGTAAGGTTAGTGGATGGTGAGGTTAGGAGTCGTAGTTCCTAAGTGACATGGGAGGCTTATCAGTGCCTCTTCCTTTGCATCTTACACCCTACTTGTATGTTATATTTATTTGTTTAAAATAGCCAAAGTTTGACAAAAGATCCATAATCCATTGCTTAGATGATGGTCAACGGTGCTCAGATTGGAGGGCAACTCCGACTAGTATATCAAGGAGATTCATTTATGCCTCATGTCTAAGCCTCGTTGAATATCACACACCAACGACTTAGTATTCGAACAGAGGGGTGTAACCTAGTTCTGTCGGATGAAAACAAACCAGTTATATCGTCCATCACACTTCTACCTCACAGGTATCCCGTGACGGTCGCTACGGGCTGTACGCGCCTGCCCGTGGTGGCCTGGAGTTGGTGGAGCTGCGGCACGGCACCTCTGTTCGAACCCTAATACCTCGTGTGGCAGAGGGCGTGTTCTCTGTCATTTGTCTGTTCACACGCACCGATGAGTATGTGCTATACTACCACGGCGGCCGAAAGACTATCAGAGTGTTTAGGTGAGTGAGGAGACTATTTTGTATAATTTCTAGGTACTATATTCTATACATTTTGCTATGTACTATCACGATGGCCACAAGATTACCGCATTTCAGGTGGGTGGGAACACTTTTGTACTTCTTATGATTAATACAAGCTAAATGGAAACTGAAAAGTGTTTAGATATTTTGGCAGTTATAAAAAAGTAAAGGTAATGATAGGGACAGGTGACATGAGGCGCTTAGTATCAGGATGGGTTCTTCAACCTCTGTCATGGGATACAAGGCCTCTGCAGCATCCTGACTGTCATTGTTACCTCCTCTAGGTGTCACCTTAGGTGATCATTTTACCTACAAATCCACAATGTATGGATGGACACCCTAGCCCAGTAGTGCTAACCGCCCGCACCAACATTCTACCCTTGGTGTTATTGGGCCGGCAGCTTCGTAGGTTACGATGCAAACCACTGAGCCACAACGGCTACACAAAGAGCGTGGTTGCATCGAATAAAATCTAACCCAGCCAAACCTGAAGTTACCTCACCTCACCCTGCAGACTAACAGACGGTAAGATGATCGCCAACTACAGAGTGCAGGCGGAACTGACAGCCATCGCGGGGAGTGAGGACGGGCGGACCATCGTGTTGGGCACGGTGGACGGGTGCGTGTCCTCCCTAACCATTGCCGATCCTACCAGGCCCGGCATTAGGGATTACCTCGCTGATCTGCCCTCTAGAAACCCGCAGGTGGGCATTTTGTCGCTTTCTAATTATGGGATGCCAGGAAATGGAAAGGGATAGACAAAGGTAGACAGAAAGACTGGAAGGTAGACAGATAGGTAGGTAAACAGGTAGGTAAGTGTAGATATTAATATAAACCCTAAATACGTATGGGGATAAATGAACATAAACAGATACACAGAAAAATCAACAGATAGGCAGACAGATAAACAGACAGATAGACAGGCAAGGTAGACGGTCTTCCCTCACCATTGCCGATCCCATCAGGCCCGGGATTAGGGATTATCTGCCGGATTTGTCCTCTAGAAATCCGAAGGTGGGGATGTATGTGGATTTCAAAAATTTGGTGTATAGAAATAGTTAGGGATAGATAAAGAAAAAAAGTTAGGTGAATAGATAGGTAGATAGATAGGATTGACTGATTGGCTCATAGATGGATGGGAGAATGAATGGATAGACAGATGGATGGATACTGAAATTCATGTAAGGATAGATACGAATCAGCTTGGGTTTAATAATGAAACAGCCCAGTAAAAACGTACCAGATCACAGCTAGTAGGCACAGATAGTCAGACAGGGATCCCCATATCGTAGGCAGAGATAATCAGACTCCAATATGCAGATAAGATAGTCAGACCACATATTCTTTCCCGGTAATAACATAGTACGACCTAGTTCATCGTCACACCTGTCCTTAGATCAACATTATATCAAGCGTTACATAAAAAAAACAAATTATGTGTATTAAATCTAATGAGTTTCGACGCCAATGCCCTTCACCTCTAATTCTGTAGCGGATGTTACCTAGCACCTCCTTTTTGGCGGTTTGTTTTTGCATATTCCATTTCGGCATCTTCTTGTGTGTAATTTATAACTGACAAATCCTCTAACTCGGGTGTCGCATTTTCCGTCTCATCTAACACCAAATATTTTCATCCAGTTTCAGGGACACCTCTTTCACTAAAAGGATATCTTACTTCTATAATCTGAAGTCACTCTAAAGCAGAAATGATTTGTGTGGAGGTAGCAAGAATATAGTCTAAATTGCCCAAATCGGAGTGCAGAGGTTAAAAATGAACCTACTCTACATAAATAGAAGACTATCATCCTGTCATATACCTAGATATACTGTTCTGCTTTTGCTCTATGATAAGAGTAACAATAAAATACGGTGTTAGTTGTGAATGTGTGTAATACTGTAAATAGGACGTACATGATCCATTACGACAAGTGGAAATGTTGGGTGGGAGAGAGACACAGGATAGAGCTTGAATTCTTTATTTTCTCAAACGTTTCCAGCTGCACAGACCTCTCTGAAGATGGGTTCTGTGCAGCCCGAAACGTTAGAGAAACTAAAGAATTCAAGCTCTATCCTGTGTCTCTCTCCCACCCAGCATTTGCAATGAACAGGATGTTGCTTGGTAGCATTGTCTTTTTCTGCCACTGAGCAACGTGAAAAAGGCTGCGAAAGGACAAAACTCTGGGCCAAGTTTGTGTAAATAGGGTATAGTGTGGGAACCTTCTAAGTTTTCCAGAAGAGGGCCATTATATTTAGGTAGTCCTTCTAAAATCTATGATTATTTTTTTCTTAAATAACTGCCACTTGGTAATCTAAATGAGTCTAGTTTTCGTTGATTATGAATTTGTTGTACATAATTAAGGACAGCAAATAAATTTAACGTTTTGGCTAATCAGTTATATTCTTGAATTAAGCTTTTAGGGTATTTGAAAGTTATATTTTATTCTAATTATAATGTTTAACTTTTAAATTACTAATTATAGTTTAATACTGATACATAAGTATGATTTTCTTAAGACATCTTAAATAACAGCTTGGTGAATAAGTACTGTTTATTTTTTCAGTAATAACTGATAGTTAACTAAGAGTATAGAAAATAAACATGTCTCTTTTTACCAACTTGACTTTAACCAGGAGGAGGACGTAAGTGTGAGACAGGGGTGAGGCAGGGTTAGGCAGGCAGCTCATCCCCTTCCCTGCCTACCCTACACCCTGCCCTTATGCTCGTAATCCTCACTAAAGTAGATTTTTTTAAAATAAACACACTCAAGTAAAATCTCCAGTTTCATTGTCTGGTGCATCGTGGATTTTCCATATTTACTTATTTACTTTTTTAAGGTTAATGTGCATACCATTATTTTTTTCATAGTTTTTGTGGTGTTTAGATTTTTTTGTAGTTTTTATGCATTTTTCTATATATCAAGATTTGGGTATGATTTTGGTTAGTTTGGTGTACGTTTTCAGAATTTCATTAATAGTTTTCTGTATGTTTTAGAATAGTTTTGTGTAACGTTCATATTTTTAAAGTTTTTCGTGTGTTTTCTCAGTCCTTTAAGATATGTTCATGCCTTTAAATTTATTGCAAGGTTTATTACTTTTCCAGAAATTTTAAAAACTACTGTATATATAAATCATTTCATTAAATCTGATTTCCAGCCTATATGCATTCAAAAGAGTATTTAATAAATTGAAGAATATGCACAGAAAGAGAGAAATAATAAAAAACAGCAAGTTCAGCAAGATTTTTTAGAACATATTTTAAAACTTAAATCTCAGAGCTGTGTTCGAAGTTTCATAGAAAGTTTCGTGACTCATCTTCCTTAGCGATTTATTTTGTTACACCTTAACGTTCCTTTGTATGTTGCTTATATTGACATAGTTAGCATCTGTAACATAAAAGGGATACTGAGTCGTAACAGGCAGAATAAATTGCTAAGGAAGGGGTGCTAGGGCATTGTAAAGGCCAGGTAAAATACACCCCTAATTATATGAAAGTATTTTTGGGCTATTGGTTTTTATCACATTGTTTCAAAATTTCAGTAAGTTTACTTGTAATCTGAATTTAGTTTCATCTGTTTATATCAGTAAATTTGCCTATGTTCTTAGTAGATGATTTTGATGATGTACTGAAATGTGCTGTTGCCTCCTCTAACTTTATTCTCTCTCTCTCTCTCTCTCTCTCTCTCTCTCTCTCTCTCTCTCTCTCTCTCTCTCTCTCTCTCTCTCTCTGATTCCTTCCCATTTTTTACTCCCATCTTCCCTCCTTCCTCCACCTCTCCCTCTTTTCTCTCCCTCTTTCCCCCACCTCTTCCTTCTTTCTCTCCCTCCTTTCTCCTCCTCTCCCTCTTTTCTCTCCCTCCTTCCTCCACCTCTCCCTCTTTTCTCTCCCTCCTTTCTCCACCTCTCCCTCTTTTCTCTCCCTCCTTTCTCCACCTCTCCCTCTTTTCTCTCCCTCCTTCCCTCCCAACAGAAATACGAAGAGGAGGAAAAACGCGCCAGCCTAAGCCTACGTAAGGTTGTCAACATGGTTATGCTTACCAACAGACTGAACCCCTCCACCACCCCACAGGAATCAGCTTAGTGTTGGCAGAGTTGTTGGCAGAGCTGTTGGTAGAGGTAATGGAAGGGGGTGTTGGCAGAGGATGGTGAAAGGATGTGTGTGTGTGTGTGTGTGTGTGTGTGTGTGTGTGTGTGTGTGTGTGGTGATGGTCAGGTGTGGTGTGGAAGAGATGTTGGTAGAGGTGTTGGTAGAGGTGTTGCTAGAGGCTTTGCTAGACGGTATCAGTAGAAGGTTTTGGTACAAGTTGTTGGTAAACGTGTTGGCAGAGGTGTGAGTAGACGTGTTGGTAGTTGGTGTTGGCAGGGGTCTCGGTAGCAGCATAGTTTGGTTATATCGGTGCCACCACGTGAAGGCGTCTCTCTCAAGTACCAATGGGGTGTGTAGTATCTGTATTGGTGTTACTAGAATGTCGTGTAGGTAATGTGGTGTTGGTAGAGTGGGTGTAGAAGGAATGTGAAGGTGTTGATAAAATATGTTGGAAGAAAATGTGGTATCTGTAACTGAATGCAGATGTGATGTTGGAAATGGTGTTAGCAGAGAGTGGTGTTGGTAACTGATATTGAGGATGGCAGGGAGTATGTAGAAATATTGCTCACACATAATCAGTATTGCTCATTCTGGATGTATTCATTAGTAAATTTACGACCTTTTCTCTATGGTAACTCTTCTCCTTTCACTTTAACTTGGCCAAAAATTGACATCTCTCCATCTAGAATGCTGATTTGTTACAATAGATTAACACTAGAATGTGATGATAGTCATGAAGAAATGTTATCATGTAAAGAATATAGCCAGGCAGTGGAGCCGCCTGCTAATATTAGAGCCACCGGGTGAAGGTGTCCCTCTCCAACACTCGGCCTTTGGTTCCGAAATAGCACTAATCGTACGTTTTGTAAGTCAACGTCCTGAATGATAGGATACAAAGCTTCTATTTTACTTAACCATAACAGAATCATATACAAACTTCCATAATTATAGTAAATAGAGAGATAAACATGTAATGATACTGAAGTCCTCTGTGTAATGGGTTTGCTTCCACAGAGTTAAAGAAGTAATTGTTATAACCGAAGTATTCAGTACCTCTATAAGGCACAGAAAATTTTCCAGAATACACTGACATGTAAATAGATATTTTATTCAGGATAACCAAATACTGTACTTTAGTCTTCATATTAAAGAGCTTCAAAAAAAAGTTAATCTCATATATAAATGATTCACAATAGTTATAACGCTTCTGGGATTACAGTATTTTCAATGCCTATACATTTACTTCAGAATACTATATGTCACCGCAAGCTTGAAACAGTATCTCAAGTATGGATAAAAAAGACGTTAATACAGAATATAATCTCTTATAGCAACACAGGCTTATTATTACCCTCTTGCTATGAAGCGGTTTTCCATCCATCCAGCATCCAATCCTTTTCCGTTTCGTCAGGAGTTCAGGAGCCTGGGGCTAGGCTACTCAGTCCCAGCATTACAGGTGGGGGTGGCCAGCGTGCTATATGTCAATCCCAACCCACCACTTAGATGAACTCGCACAAGCCCAGTCGGGTCTGACCACCTTAACCCATCAAACCACCAGGCGTTACGAACCAACATAGTAAATGGCTTCCTAATTTGCAGGAACCTATTTGCCTTGTGACTCAGTGTAGAGTCACCTGAAGACAAAACTGCATCGAGTGAGTGGTCGGTGTGTGACTCCGCCATATATCAATTATTAGACTCTGAACGAAACTGGAAAGCTACACTATTATAAAAAGAAGTGCTTTGTTACCGCATAACTAAGTGGATTGCGTTATATAAACCTTGATTAAACAAGTTCATGTTAGATTAGATGATAAGACAAATTGTATAGAGAGGAAAGCTTAACAGTGGTTATGGTTGAAATAGCCTACATGCGTTATTATCTTCCTAAGTCATACTACAGTAAAGTAAGTTATGGAAAGAGGTTGTGCTATAATAGGTAAGCGTAGATTTGTTGTGGATGGAGTGTTATTGTTGTTGGTGCTTAACTCCGCTCTGTCTGGTGGAGCAGACAGGTAAGTAACTGCTGCTGTAATTTCATCCTATAGACACGGTACAGTATGTACACCGTGTAAGCAACCGGCGCCTCCTAAAAGGTAGATAGCACCTCACCAGAGTCAGATCAAGGTCCTTCTGCACGGCGCGGTGCAGGAAATATGAGGAGATTTGAGTCTTGGGTGGACGCAGCAGCTGCCTAGCTACACACAGGGTACACAGAGCCACCACGAGTAGTCTCCTCATCAACGCCTTAAAAAAAAAAAAAAAGTGGTTACGAACTCAGGCGTTGAGCTCCATGGCAGGTCACCCCTCCCTCCCTGCCATGGGAACGGAACAAGGCTGGATTAAACAAGGCTAATCTAGTTTAATCTCTTTAATGTGTTGACACATTTTCCTATTTTATTCTTATTACCTCTTAATAATTTTTGGATAAACCATTTGTAGTGACATGGCTAGAAACAATCTCCATTCCCCGTCACAACCTGATTTCTCTCTATATGCGTAAAAAAATTGTCTGAGGGCAATAATAATAAAATTTTAAATACGTCATCGGTCAGAGGGGTTTGAACCGTTTCGGACAGCATTAGGTGGGCTACGTCAGGCTCAGCAGATGCATCCTGTATATTTTCAGACAAGCGATTTTTTTTTTTTTTTTTAAGACTAGCAGAAATAGCGTGGGATCTTCAACTTCTCTCACTAGATGGTTTTTATGTCTCGGACGGAATGCATTTTTTTTATTTATAATATATAGAGCCTCTTTAGTAATAGCCTCCTGTACTGTATATTCCTTAATTCACATTTTTCCTTCTTTTTATCAGTCAAAGAACAATTAATATGATACATATTTTGGATATTATAAGTAAAGATTAATCAAATGGCATAACGACCTACTGAGAATCGTGATGATGATTTAGATTTGCCTTCCCACTGGGAGGACACGGGCAAAAACAAAAGCCCGTCAGTCATCATCCCTGAGAAGCTGCTCACCAAGGCCACGCCGAAGACAATATGTTGCGGGACAGTCAAGAATATAATGTAAAAGAGGCGTTGCACTAATGCCGAAGCAGTGAGGGCACGGCTCCGGGTTTCCACCAGTCATCTGGTTATAGCATGGATATCCCAGACGCAACCGGCGAAGCTTGACAAGAAGGTGATTGGGTGTGCCGGTGGGTACATCAGCAGGTGTATAGGTTGTAGCAATGGCATACCAGGTGGCAGAGCGAGAGCCTTCGTTTACCTGGAATTGATGATCTTCCCGGGAAAGACAGTGGACAGCGTCAGTTACTTGTCGCAAGATGCGAGATAAGCTAGGTCGTAACGGAAAGGTGACGATAGGGAGAGTGCAGGCGAGGTGAGCAGCAGCATCAGCACGCTCATTGCCCATAATTTCAACGTGTCCAGGAATCCAGTGTTGATAAATTTCACCTCCCCGGCTAGCGATGGTAGTTGCAACAGCCAGGATGGAGGTAAGTAGGAACCTGTTGTCTGTTAAACTGAGCTGCTGCAGGCCATGTATAGAAGAGAGGGAGTCTGTATGTATAATGATGCGCCGATGGAAGTGGCGATCGGCATGGCGAAGAGCACCAAGGATAGCAACAAGCTCAGTTTGGTAGGCTGAAGCGCCAGAGGTGACACGCCAGGACTCAACCCACTCGTCACAAATAAATGCAGCGCCTGCAGTCCCATCAGCACCCACAGACCCATCTGTATAATAGACGGCAGCATCAGGAGTGTAGAGAGCCGCCATACAACGCAATCCATCCTGTTGAAGAAGAGCAGGAAGAGAGGCCCTTGGGTTTGCCACAGTAGGCTCAACACTCCTAATCACAGGAGGAAGCCAGGGTGATGCTGGAGCATAGGCAGGGTCAGGCAAATCAGGACCACCCCTGACGGCATCAGCGGCATCAAGTCTGCGAACTGCGTTGGCGGCAAGGAGAATCCAATCACCTCCAGGGCGTGGATTCGGGGGCTGATCAAGTGTTCGCCGGAGGAGAACAGAGACAGGAAGGTGGGGCCGGTGCCTGCATAGCTGACCAGAGACAGCTGCTGTTTGTGCCCAAATGCGATGTTGCAGAGATGGGAAGCCGCTTTCAGCCCGAAGATTAACAAGACGCGTCCATGGTGGTACCCCAAGCATCACACGTAGGGCAGTATTTTGTACCACTTCCAGGGAACGATGGAGCGACTCTGAGATCCCAATGAGACATACAGCCTCATAATCCACAAGGGATCGGATGGCGTGGGTGTAAAAGGTTCACAGGACGCTGTACGAGGCACCCATATTGCGGCTAGAAAGGGCTTTGAGGGCAGAGATGCGAGTAGCCGCCCGTTCCCGTACATACCTCACATGGCTGGCAAACTTTAGATGGCTGTCGAACCAGACGCCTAGGTACTGGTGACATCGTACAAAGGCAAGGCGTTGACCCCCAAGGAGGAGGGGACGGTCTGGGTGGAGAAGACCGAAAGGTAGGCATTTGGTCTTGTTAAAGTTGATTTTTAGACCAAGCTCGCAACATTTGTCATGAAGGCGGGCGAGTGCAGTTGGTGCCTGGGTATAGCAGTTTCGCCCGGAGAAGACCAATGCTAAGTCATCTGCATAGGACAGTAGGGAAATCCCTTGACCGTAGTCAACAGTGAGCAGTTCCTCTATCAACACATTAAATAAAAGAGGACTGAGAACACTGCCCTGGGGTGTGCCATTGACGTGTGGATAAGGGGGGGATATTTTGGCCTGGAATCGCACACAAGCAGCTCGGTCGAGGAAGAAGTCCCTCAGCATGAGAGGAGGCGACCACCCATGCCCTTGGCTGCGAGGGCTGCCAGTACTGCATCCGGGTTGGCAAGTTCAAACGCCTTCTCGAGATCGAGGAAGACAGCCATGCCACGACCACTCCTCAGTTCGCCAAGAAAGGAGGCCAAGCAGTGCTGAGCACTCCTGTCAGGGAGGTAAGCGAAGAGCCGTGGATGGAGCGGTCCCAACCTCCAGGCAAGACGAGAGAGAACTAGCTTCTCAGCAGTCTTGGCAATACAGCTGAGGAGAGATATCGGCCTCATGGAGTCCGGGTTGCGTGGCTTAGGGATGGGGGGAATAATGGCTGTCTTCCACGATCCCGGGAGACGCCCTTGAAGCCACGAGTGATTAAACAGATCCAGGATACGAGCCTTCCCTCCTTGGCTGGTGCGAGCCAAGAGGGAGTAGACAAGGCCATCAGGGCCTGGAGCCGTATCCTTTCTGCCGTTTAACACTCGATCCAGCTCCCCAACAGTGAACAGGTGGTCTGCAACGTCAGGTCAGCAAGCAGCCTCAACCAAGGTCCTACGGGGGCCTGCGAGACGAGCTTGCAGATCACCGATAGATTGTGTCGTATGATGCTTCGTCCTTTGGTACTAAAACCGAGCTCCCATCCTTCCCAATGACATTGGAAGTCCTGAGTCCTGGCAGATGATGTTCGAGGGCTGCTACTGCATCGTAACTGGTCGCGTGGCCTTTCTGCAGAGGCACGCGAAAGGCTGGAAATTGTGAGATGGTAGGAGGGGGCACAGCCACTGTCACTGAAGGGCGAGCAGCCAGAGGAGTCCTGTGAGGAGTCCCTGAGCGTCGTGCCGGGGTGGAACCGTTTCCCTGTCTGCGATCCCGGGACCTCTTAGTGGCAACTAGCGTGAAGCCCTCAGCATCAGCACGGTCAGGAGCAGCAGCGGAAGAGGCTACAGGAGTGTCAGGGGCATCGCTTTCAACGGCCATCCGTTCGTGGATGCGAGCAGCCTTGGTAGGCCGTGGAGTGGTAGAAGGATCGCAAACGTCAGGCTGAGACAGAATGGTGGAAGCATCAGCTGAGGAAATCGGCAGAGAGGGGCGTGCATCCTCGGTAACTGAGAAGTGAGAGCTAGAGGTGGAAGAGCGACGCTCCCTCTTACTCCCCATAGCGCAGGCAGACCTAGCAGAACCTTGCCTCTGAGGCACAGGTTGCGGGATGTTGAAGGGCCTCGAAGGAGGCACATCCTGAGGAGGCTCCATGACAGAAAAACTCACAGACAACTAGCAGACTACACACACTCACAGACACATACCAGCAACACACACAGTCACGACAAAAACGAAAGAAAAACGGCCAGTTCCCTACAGTAACGGGCGCCTAAACTCCCCACCCTCTAAAGGGTGACGCAGGAGACCCGTTACTGCCCCGTGAGGGACTTCCCTAGTCTAACAGAGCCGCCCTCACTGCCTCCTTTAACCAGGCCCTAATGGCCCCCCCTCATGGAAGTGCCCTAACGGCACCCCTTCAGGGTTCGGCGTCGTACTACAGTGAGGGACACTAACGGCGGGCAGGAAAACGCACACACACACACACACACACACACTCACAATCACAGACAGCAAGACAGCAGTCTACTCTTCTGAGACAGAGTCCCTGAAAAAGTAGGAAAACTCAGAAAAATTCTCCTCAGTGTCTGAGACTAAGTCCAACAACTGCCCAAAACGGACTAAACTCCCAAAAATCTTTCTCTATGACTGAAACTAAGTCCAGTGTGAGAGAGAGACGGGCCAGAGGTCTGCCCAACACACTGGCTGGACATGGAGTGATCTGAAAATCGTAGAAATGAAAGCTTTTTGCACTCGAATCGTCTCGAATATTGCGAATCGTTTTCCATCATGTCAGTAGGCCTATGTGCTTGGTGGAGTGAATGCGATTTATGTACGTGTTGTCTTGTGTTTTGTTATCCGGCTATTTTGACATACAGGAAAAAGAATGGTGTTAATTCTTGCCTGTTTATGTGTGACTGACAAAGGAAAGGACCATGAATATTGTATGCCACCACCGAATCGGAAGGAAGCGGACAGGGGAAGAATTATCTGGTGAGGAAGAGAATTTCGTTTAAAAGGAACAAGTGTTGGGCAGTATCACAGTTTCCCTATGTGTGGTGAGAATTTCAACGCGAACAGCAATCTGGCAGCAAGCCTTCGTACAGGAAAGGTAAATAACATATTCTGTTCCCCATTCTGAGGCGTGACCCTGTTGGAAGAATGTAAGTCAGAAGTGAGAGCAGTGGAGATGAGTTATTTGAGGGGAACATGTGGAGATGCGTGGAGAGGCAGACAAACAAATGAGGAAGTGAAGGACGGAGATATATAAATGGATGGTCAGATAAAGTGACATAGACTAACAAACAGACATAGATCGATAGACAGATAGACTGGTAAACAGACAAGCCGACAGGCAGACGGAGAGACAAACGAAATGACACTCAGATAGACAGACAGACTGACTGACAGCTAGATACGTACATACTGTACATAGGCAGATGCCAGTGATGTGAAGTGACAAGTCATTCAAATAAACAGTGAATAGAGAGAGCCATCATTTATGTAAGGATGAGAGAGAGAGAGAGAGAGAGAGAGAGAGAGAGAGAGAGAGAGAGAGAGAGAGAGAGAGAGAGAGAGAGAGAGAGAGAGAGAGAGAGAGAGAGAGAGAGAGAGAGAATATTCTTGCTACATCCAAACGATTCTCATCAGTTCTTGGGAGATCTCTCGTAGTGAAGGGGTTAACGAAGGCTATATTAGGGAGTCAGAGTAGCCTGGTGGTGTCTATGTGGGTGGAGAAGTTGCCTGCAGTTCGAAAAATAAAGAATTCGATCCTAAGTTCCGATAGAGAACAGTTAATATGCTAAATGGTGCAAAAACAAAAACAAAAAAATGATCTACATAACCCACCGAAATGTATAACCCCCTCCCTTAATACCATCACACCAGTCTCTAATGAGGAAGCCCTAGCATGTATTCAGTATAGACGGTTGGTACTAGTGCCAGAGCGGTGACATGTGAAGGAGTGTGGAACGTAGGAAGACTGCTGGACCTCCAGGAACGGGCTATGAAGTCATGGATAGAGTCGCATTATTATTATTATTAGTAGTAGTAGTATACTAGTAGTCGTTGTTGTTGTTGTAGCAGCAACAACAACAGTAACAGTAGTAGGAATAATAATAATAACAGTAATATTAATAATAATAATAATAATAATAATAATAATAATGATAAAAATAATGTTGGATAGGATTAAGGAAGGGAAAGTGGGAGGCAGGAGGGGGTAGCAAGGCAGGGAGGACACGGATGAGGCAGGGAGAGAGGCAGGCAGGGCTTAGGCAGGAGGAGCAGTAGGGTGGGTAGGCAGCGGTTAGGGACGTAAGGCAGAGCGCGGAAGGGAAAGGAAAGGGAAAGGAAGGACGGGGAAGGGAAGGAAAAAGACAAGAAGGAAAAAGAGGGAAGAGAAGGAGAGGGAAGGGAAAGGAAGGGAAGAAAATGGTGAGGAAGAGAAGACAAGAGAATAATATAAAATGGAGCGGAAAGTAAGCGAAGGAAAGGGAAGAGGAAAGAGGACAGAGAAGGGAAGAGAATGGAAGGGAAGGCAGGGAGGGGGTGGTGTGCTGTGATGTGCGCACCTGGCTGGGGTGGGTTGGGCTGACAGGTCACCTTGACCGGGCGGCAGTGGTGTAGTGTGGTGTGGAATGGTGTGGTATGGTGTGTTGTAGTGTGTTGTGGTGTGTTGTAGTGTGGTGTGGTGTGGTGTGGTGTGGTGTGGTGTGGTGTGGTGTGGTGTGAAGCGGTGTAGTGTGATATAGGGTACTGTTGTGTGTGTGTTGTGGTGTACTGTGATGTGATGTGATGCAGTGTTGTTTGGTATAGTGTGCTATCCTGTTGTAGTGTACTGTGTTGTTGTGTAGTGTGCTGTAGTGTGGTGTGATGTAGTGTGGTGTGGTGTCAGATAAAACTTACAATAGGATGAACCTTGAACTATTCTTGATATTAGGGAGCTTTCTCGCACTCTTTAAGCGTTAGGCGACTCCATCAGGAAGTGGAGGGACATATTCTCCTCGCTTAAGACATTGTAGGCTCGTTGCACTTGTTTCTTGGTGATTTAATGCGAGTATTGCACCCGGGTATCTTGCTTTATAAAATTTAACGTCTCCAGTACCGTATTAGTTTGCATAAAAAACATGTAAAAGGATACTGAGGTGCAAAAGACAGAATAAGTAGGTGGCAAAAATGTGTTGCCAAATCTCCATGCCCACCCAGACTACTACCTTGGAAAGCTCCTTTTTACCTCTTCCTTGCAAGTTTGATTTTGCATATTTTACGTCAGTATGTTTTTCTATGCCATTTAAATAATTTTTGCCGACAGAAAAATAATACAGTGGCATGTGGAAGAATGGTAACATGTACTATGCAAAATAATTAGCTAAGGAAGAGAGACTACGAAATCTTCTAAGCTAACTAGAATACAGTTTATTATCAGGAACATCTAGAAGTGGAAGAGTAGGGTTAGAACGACGGAAAGGGGAGATAAGGGTCATGATCAACAGGTGAAAGTGGAGATGAGTGGATATGCAGATATAGGAACAGCAAAGAAGGGGGTGGAAGAAATAATGAGAGAAGAGCAGAAGGGAAAGGAGAATCAGGGACTAGAGGAGCAGTATGGAAGACAGGAACAGAGACAGGGACAGTACCAGCAGGGAAGGGAGGAAAAGAGACAGGGACAGCAGCAGGAAAGCGAGTTGCAAGGAACAGAGAGGCAACGTTAGGAAGTGGAGGAGCAGGAGGAGTAGAGAGAAATGTACAATAGGTGGATCGCAGAGTAGATTTGCAGACAACATTAAATAGAGAGTACAGGAAGCAAGAAGGCCAGGAGAGGAGGTGAAAGGTGGATGTTAGATAGGAACAGCATGGATAGAAAATGAAAGTGCAGCATCAGAGAGTGGGCAGGATATACATTTGTTTATCTGTCTATGCGTAGATATTAGAGAGAGAGAGAGAGAGAGAGAGAGAGAGAGAGATGCTTAGAAATCTATACATATTTGACCCCAGAAGAGGAGTAAAGATGGATGAAAAGATAGACAGCATGAATAGATAACGGAGGAACAGCAGCAGGGGATAGAGAGGANAAAGGGAAGAGAGGGGAGAAGGAGTGAGTGAGAGAGAGAGAGAGAGAGAGAGAGAGAGAGAGAGAGAGAGAGATGCTTAGAAATCTATACATATTTGACCCCAGAAGAGGAGTAAAGATGGATGAAAAGATAGACAGCATGAATAGATAACGGAGGAACAGCAGCAGGGGATAGAGAGGAGAGAGAGGCTGGAGGAGCAGGGAGTGGCTAGATAAACATCCGATAGTGGATAGGCAAACAGCATGACAAGGGAGTGTAGGAGAGACGAGAGGAGAGGAGGTGAAAGGAGGAGGAACCAGCCACCCCCCCCATCAGGTGCCACGCAGTCTCCCCCGGCCCCGGTGCTGACGTCACGCCTTCACACACACACACACACACACACACACACACACACACACATGGTGAGGAAACTCGCCCCTCTCACCTTCATGTTCACCTTACACTCCTCATCATGTCCCTTACACCATCTTAACCCTTTCACATCCCTTGTCATGTCCCCCACCCCACCTCAACACGCTCTTCTCATGGCGTCTCTCAACTCCTATTAGATTGTCTCTCAAACTGTCTCTCAGCCCCACTAAACCTGTCTGTCAACCCCACTCAGACTGTTTCTCAACCCCACTCACACTGCCTCTCAGCTCCACTCATACTATCTATCAATCCCACTCATTGTCTCTCAACCCCACTCAGACTGTCTCATCTCCACTCAGACTGTATCAGTCCCACTCAGACTGTTTCACAGTCCCACGTAGATTGTCTCTCAGCCCCTCTCAGATACTCAAATTGTTTCTTAGCCCCATCCAGACTGTCTCCGCCCAACTGAAACTCTCTCTCAACCCTATTCATATCCCTCAGCATGTCCTCCGCAGCACCTAAACCTTATGTCACTCCTCTCATTCCCTCTCAGCCCCCTTGCACTGCCCATCAAGCCCTCTCATTGCCCATCAATTCCATTCTTACCTCTCCAACTGCCCGTCAGTCCCTTCACACTCCGTGATGTCCTCTACAGCACCTCACCAATGACGTTCTTCACACCCTAAACCCTATCACCTACAAAGATAATACTCTTTTCTTTAGTTAATCAGCACCAGTACTGGGCATCTCTCTCTCTCTCTCTCTCTCTCTCTCTCTCTCTCTCTCTCTCTCTCTCTCTCTCTCTCTCTATCAC
>JAGKTI010008013.1:14770-34929 GCA_018397915.1 Birgus latro | reverse complement strand
AAAAAAAAAATGTAGCTGAACAAGAGGAAAAGGCAGGACATTTTAGCTAGCTGATAGCGCTATACCAGCCAAAATGGCAACACTTTCCAGCTGACGAAAACAACCTCTCTCTCTCTCCCTCTCTCTCGTCATTACGGAGTTTAATGGCATTTTTTTTTTTTTTTGAAAAAGTGATGGAAGCTCAAATTCCGGACTTTTGGAGAATGTTTAAAATTCCTCCTGGAAGAAGATTTTGACTCCTAAATGTAGAACATGTCCAGGAAAATCCGGACCTATGGCAACCCTCAATATGCAAAATAATTTGCTAAGGTAGTGTTATGAAATCTCGATCCCCAGTTGCATGATGTGGTTTTGCAAATCCTAACTCCAACACACAAACAATAAAACAACAGTATTAGATGCAGACAAAAAATAACATGTTCTCCCTATCACATACTACAACCAACACCATTTTCAGGCCAACACAGAAAAGCCTCAGTTCTACCGAGATCAACACCAATAAAATATAAAATATCACACCACTGTTAATCCCCTCAATACTGTGACATCTTTAGTTTACTTTTTGCTGTCGCCAGATTTTATTTATTTATTTTTTTTTTTGAGACCTCTTGTACTGAAAGGATTAATGAAGGTTGTACATAACCTCTCTACGTCCAAACGTATCTCCCAAGCCAAGTATAGTCACCTGAATGTAGTAAGAATAAAATGCAAAATATGACACTGGAATGAAAGGGTTAAAAGGCCTGCCTAGCTGTTGGCATAGCTACTAAATTCTGTATAATACAGCCAGTCACATCCTTGAAGTGCTGTTAATGATAGGGGCGGAAACAAAAGCTTTAGCCCATATCATTTTACTTACAGATTTGGGTTAAAACACACTAAAGACATCCATGAAAATGATGCCATATAACTAAAAGTATCCAGTACAGGCAGACCCCGAGATATAATACCCCTAAATGCGATACCCCGGCATAGCTATGGGGATAGAAATACCACCCTACTCCACCAAACGATGGCCAAACCCTGGTATAATTTTTTTTTTTTTTTTACTGATTTTGATATTTTAGACAAATTTTGTATTTAGGTTGATTTATAAACTTTTTAGACTTAAGTTAATGTGTTTTAGTCATAGGTTGGGTAAACATTGTCAATTTGAGGTATTATTTACTAAGTCTGATTTTTCCAGACTTATTTTCTGATGATATTCAGACTTTATTTTTGGGTTTAGGTGAGTTATAAACTGCTTTTAGGCTTGGTTTTGCGTGTTTAAAGCTATTTGGGGCTTTAGGTTAGCTAGAAACTTATTTTTGGACTCATTTGGGTTGGTTTAGGACTTGGCTGGGGGGGGGAACCTATCTATCTATCTATTGCCAGACACCATAATCCCGTAAGGGGTGGCCATTTGACTGAGTTTTTTTTTTTTTTTTTTTTTTACGGGGAGGGGTACTAACCCTCCACCAACCCACTTGTTGACACGTAGGGAGCACGTATGGTTTGGTTATATGGTTACCACCCAGCGTTGTAAATGGTTTCTTGGCTTACGGGAAACCATTTGGCTTGTCACTCGGGGGGAACCCAAGGCTCAAAAACACATCCATATACTTACATGTTAAATCTACCCCAAGATATGATACCCCACCTAGCGATGGGTTTTTACTTAACCAATTGCATCATTGAACTGGGGTATGCCTGTATACTGCTTTTTTCTTTAGTGTGCATTATTTTAAATTTAGCCTTAATCCCTTCAGTCTGATTTTTTTTTTTCTGGTGGGGAGGGGATGGGACTTCTCTAACTGGAGGGGGTTAGATCACAGCTGTCATTAACTCCACTGGCCCTTAGTAACTTGAATAAAATTTTCAGGTGGTAGCTTGAGTAAAGCCATAAAGTGAAAAGTACATCATCATCTACAGAGGTATTAGTATTCATACTGTAAAGGGACCCCCCCCTCTCTCTGGCTGAGTAGACCCATCAACTGCAGGTAAGCAATTGGCCCTGCAGGGCTATCATGTTCAGTGAACTGATGTTCCCTTGCGGTGGACAGCGGCTTGCCACTCATCTGCTGTGGTGATTACAGTCAACACTCAGTAAGGGACTGACTATGAGAGACTTGAATTTCTGTACCATTAACTTCTCTCACAACACTTTCAAATTTTAAGTTGATATAAATTCTCCTCAACAAGTATCACACAGGCCAAATTTCCTTGGAGAGTTCACTGAAAGTGGATGCTGTCTAATGAAACACACAAAACCTGAACATGGATAGATTGCAAAATGCACTGTGTTTCTACACACAGCCAAAACTCATTTCACTGTAGAAACTGTGCTACTGATGGTGTGCGAAGAAGAGATGGGTGTCAGGCTTCAAGTTCTCATTGTTCTCAAACTACCGCTTTGCCTCAACCTCACTGTACAATTATCAATAAATGCTTTTTAAAACACATCTGGTCTGAAGAAGAGTAGGTGTCGGCATCATGATTGTAGTACCTCTTATGAATGTATAAATTGCAATCTGAAAATATGGTTAAGCCTCATTAGATTATCAAGACTTTAAATTGGCATGCATTGTTCATCAGAACAACTGCAGACTAAAAGTGGTGCAGGTTCTACTGGTTTATATTCTAACCTTTCAATTTGGACAATGCAACAACACCTGTTAGCTGTTGGCAAGCTGTGGCTTACTGAATTCTGTGTGAATATATGAGGAAGTCTACTCTGTGTGCTACCTACTTGATGATATAGTACAGTACCATATTCACTGTGATGCCATTTGGTTTTGGTGTGACTAGTTATACAAGCATAATATAATATAATAGCAACATGATGAGACAATTTTACATTAATCAGATATACCCCGGTACAAGTGAGGGGTTACTGTGTTGGCTCCACCACAAATCCATCAGTTCCCAACTCCAGACTCAGGTACAGATCCAGAACAAGAAATTTTAAATTAACACTATGTAAGTCGAAAAACATACAACCATAGCATCAAGACTGATTCTTGTATTTTAAAAAACCATCTGTGATTAAGTTTGCTCATATCTGCAGATGACAATACATTTGTAAATATACCATTCCACTGGCTTCAGTTTCATATAAAGGCAAGTTTTAAAATAAATCCCTCTATTTGCAAGCCTTAGTAATGTAGTGCCCTCATAGCTACTACTCTTTCCGAAACATTGCCATGACTTTGAGTAATATATCTCTAGCTCAGAAGAGAAAAATAACCGATGAACTAACATCAGCAAGGGCACCTTCATCTCATGGACCTACTCCTAATCAGCTAAGGTCAGATAGCCTCAGAAGTTGAATAGCATCTTGGTGTAGGCTATGTTGAACATCTGCTGTATGTTTTCTTCTACAGTATTCAGTTGCACAGGTTGGTATGAAAAGATGAGATAATGGGAAGGTAGGGGTGAAAAGCCATCTCATCTGGGAGGGCTATTTGAGAGCACTACATTACGAGGGCCTGCAAATAGAGGGCTTTATTTTAAAACTCCCCAATTTACAAACCTGTAGTAATGTACAATAGTGCCCCAATAGCTATGAGTACCTCCTGTCAGAGGAAGTTCATGTGGTTTCAAAACTCAGCTTAGGTGCTCTTCTACAGAGAATATTCTCAATAAGCATAGAGCCTGTTAGAGGTAGTCCTCTGCAAGGGACCTAGGAAACAAATCTTGACGAGTAAGTTGGATGGAAACAAATAGGATGTATTACTAACACAGCTTATAACTGACCTTGCAGAAAGAGGGTACAGTAATCCCTCAATTATTCACTGTAACAGAACCAAAGGCATGTCTGGAAAGTGGATCAATCCAAATAATGGACTTCTCCCCTGTCCCCCCTTTGTACATATCCTAACTTTGAAAACTACTGTAAAAGGCCACTACAGTATATCGTACGACACTTGTTCCTGTTGTTTAACACTACATGGTCAAGCAGACCTAACCATGGTCAAGCAGACCCATCAACCACAGACAAGCAATCACCACTGCAGGGCCATACCCTGCAGTGACCTGAAAAAACATGAAACTGGCTACACAAGAAAAATGCAGTGGGCACACAAAATATAATGGTTAAATGGAATAAAAGCTTGGTAAAATAGAATATAATCATGGTACAGTTTGGTAAGCTAGAATAAAATCAACGTCAACACTCACAGTTCCTTGCAGACCCTTGTGGTCTAGTGTCATGCAAGGAATAGCAAGGCCTGAAGCAGGTAGGGAACAACCACAAAAGCCACCACCTACGCCACCATAACAACTGTCCAACAGGAGCTTTTCGCTACACGGTCACCGGGCGGGAACTGGGTACAAGCGAGGGAGTCTCTAGCAGACACTGAGTAAACTACCGACAGCATGGCGCCACTGGGCTATTCCCGCCAGATGGGTGAAAATGTTTGCTCAGCTATAATTTCCACCCGGACACAAGCATTTTTTCCGGGTAAAATGGAAAATATATTTTAAATATACAGCCAGATCACAACATCCGGGTAATGGATCGTTCGGATAATGGTCATCCGGATAATTGAGAGATTGCTGTATATTGATGTAGCTAACACTCATAGTACAGTATAAAACTTATAATCAAAGATTCATTATAGCACAGTACACACAAAAATTCACAAAGGCTTCATGGGAGGGCATATGACTAGAATGGGCTAAGTATCCCAGAGATCACTTAGTTATTATTAATAACTCAGTCACTATAAGAAATTCACCTCAAACTAAGACAATTATTTTGGGGAGCCCTTAGGAGTGGGGCCTGACCATGCCCTAAATAAAGCATCCTAGAATCTGAGGAGAGGCTCACCAGATGTCAGTTATAGTACAGTAGTACATGTAAAGATGATCCTTTCCCGATGAACCAAAGTTAAAATAATGTGATACACGTAAAGGAAATTGAAGGCCCTGGGGTCAGTTGTATCATGTGTTATGGTATCATGTGTAAAAAGCAAAGACTGATTTATGAAGGGAGAACTATCAGAAACAAGGCTTCAAGTACAAATCAACAGCTTAGTAAAACAAAAGGGAAAGGAAGGGTCTATAGCTTTGGAAGATTCCTCTGAATATGCCAATTGGGAAATGTGGGAGACCATGTTTGGTTAACTATTGAGAAGGCAGCATCTAATGAGGAAGACCCTGTATGTGCTGAAAGAGTTACAGGAATTAGCTAGAGGTCAAGTCTAGGCAGTGTATACTGTACTGTGCTGGGACACTTGCATTTATTAAGAAGAAAGGTGCAGGCTGAAAAAAGGTCAGAAGTTCTAGCAGCAGGATGCATTGAGCTATGGTGGGACAACACCTACTCACACAAAAGGACAATAACCTCTAAATATGAGTCTTGGGGTGAAAGGACCCACACATCTCTAAAGATTCTGACAGAAGGTGATAAAAACTGATCAAAGTGTTGCATGGCTCAAAAGCTGTGCACCAAGTTTATGGTGATTTAAATGAGATTAGAGAAAAAACAGTACTCTAAAAGCATACAGCCTGATAACTTGAGCAAGTGACCTTAATGATGAGTGCCTCAATAGGAGGCAGACAGAAGGACAAATGGAAGGGCACCACCTGTGTTGACTGATTCTCCACCATTATCACCGGTAAGTATGAACTGGAGTATGAAGGCCTTAAGTCCACAGGGTGAGAGCTCAGGAGAATATGTACAGTCATATCTGTAATAAACTGCAAGAAATCCCTGTATGATTATGGGGAGACTGAGATCCAAACAGTCTCCTAGTAGTCACTTATGATCACAAGATATGGAAGAGCTTGGTCTGGACAAGAAGAAGCAAGGGGGCGAGCCACTACAACTGGGTGCAGACTAACAGCCATTAAAGATGGTTCATGAGTCAACCAGAATTCATCTTTATAGCTAAAGTACTAACAACACTTGTGACCATTTCGCAAAAATTCTGCAATATACAGTTAGGTGCCTTACAAATGGGATATATCATAACATTAAGAAGGGACAGAGAATGAAATGAAAAAATGCTGGAGTCTATGGACAGAGGTCCTAGTGAGGAAATTTGTGGCTGGGAACTTAGAATAAAGGCAAAATACAGGTCTGTTCAATATGATTGATAATGAACCAACTGGAGGTGTGAGGGCAATCCTTTGTCTGAAAAATGGGAAAGAGGATTTTCCACGAGAACACTATTGTCAGCAAGAAGGTCCATCAAAGAAGTAAAGACCAGGCATAGGAGTCACAGGGAATGAAGGCCAACTGAAAGAAAAACTGGACCTTGACAAGAAGGAAGAGAACAAGGGGCCTGATCACAAGTGCTAATCTAGAAAGTTCTAGATCTATCAAGGGAAGCCAAATGGTGAATGTTTGTAGAATTGTTTATAGGAGAAAAATATTTGGAAATTGGGTCTCAACTCATATCCACATTCATCCCAGTGGTCATGGGAATAAGAACTGAGAAGCCGGAAAGGCATGGAAACTCTGGGTGAAAGCAGGAACCTCCCTGGTGTGAAAATCTTAAGACTGGAAATGATTAGGGAAAAATGTACTCAGATTACAGTATATGGTCTTTATTGATGATATAAAAATATATAGGAATGTAAATGAAAATGATGACAGCCTATGCCTCCAGAAAGCTGTGTAGTAGTGGTAGAAACTGCAGCCCCAGGCTCATAGGAAATGTGAAAATGGTGGACTACAGTTGCCTTCCTGCAGTCTGCCAACCTCCTTCAGGGGACAGGGAAGTAGCTGAGGGATGTTTATTGGTGCCACCACATGAAGGCATCCCTCTCCAGCACCAGGAAGGTGTGTGATTGGGCAAAAACTTGGCTGATGACGTTCAGTATCATGAAATGTAAGTTAATGCATCTGGGTGCAAAAAGCTGGGATTCTGACAATATTTGTATAATGAAGGAAGATAACAGTGGATAGGAAGAATGCTTTACCTACTCCTGAAAAGACAAGAGAGGGGAAAGTCCTGGTATAATAATAACAACAGACCTTAAACCATCCAGGCAGTGCAAAAATGCAGCAGCCAGAGAACATCAGCTATGCGGATTTTGAGGAACAGTTTTAAGATTGTTACTGCAGATATCTTCCAGAATATATACCCATATTTCATAAGAGTGCATATGGAAACTCCAGTATAGGCCTGGAACCTTTCCTTGGCAAGAAACATTGATGTCCTGGAAGGAGTATAAATGAGAGACACCAAGACAGTCTTGCATATGATGATAGACTGAAACATCTCAATCTTTATTCATTGTACATGAGGAGGAAACAGGACACCCTTATATGGGCATTCAAAATTCTAAAACTGGGAAACAACAAAAGAGTTTAAGGAATGTTTGAACCAAGTGAAAAAGCACAAACAAGAGAACATGCCTTGAGAATTTTTAATCTCTGAAGCAGGCTACAAATGAGGAGAAACTTTTTTGCACATAAATCATAAATAGCTGGAACAGTCTTCCTGAAAATGTGTAAAGCAGAAAGTGTAATACAGTCAAAAACTAGACAACAGCTTTTGGGAAAAAAATGGGATATGGGTACAGAACTAGCCTGGAAATCTAATTAACCTAATCCATTACAGTATACTGTGTCAGTGTCAGTGTATTTGGCTAATGTAGTTAAGAAATCCATAAATTTTCCTAAAGTCCATTTTCAGCCCTACTGAACAATTTTCCCCAGCTAGGTGTATGCAGGTTAAACTGAGGAAAGTGATCCCTTGGTTACTGTGCATACTTGGTACCGAACATGACGTGATAACAGAACTGCACAATAATAAAAGCACAAAGCCTGTGGGATTTATTCTAACTGGTACCAGGCATCTTGAGTGCAAGCCCAAATTTTCCATTTTACAACAAATCACACTCACTGAATATATACATACTGTTATGGTAGTTATCAGAAATACATATTGGCATCGTTAGTTAATAGCAAGTGATGAAAAGGGCACAATCAGGAAGAAACATGTACCACAAACAGACCTGAGACTGGCTTGAGGTAAGGGATTCCAAGGCTCCAAGGTGGAGAACTTGTGGTCTCCACCACCTGGGATTAACTCCTCGAGTAGGACCTCATCTTTAAATTCCTCAAAGCCAACAGAAACCACAGACACTGCACACTGCACCATCATCATTGGCATAAACTAGCTCAGGTGCATGATAATGATATTTTTGAGCCAAAAAATGCACTATAACGGCAGGAGTGCACGTTTTCATCTTGCAATGATAATGAAAACTGCTATAATAAAGCATGTGATAACCAAGGAACCACTATTGCAATAAGCCAAAACTCAGTTATCATTATTTGGCATAATAAAATGGTGAACGACCAAGGACATAATGGCAATAAATGGCAATACATGGCAAATAAGTTGGATTTTCACTTATTTTGATAGATGATGATGTGCTGCATGGTTGTTCTGGAAGGGGGAGAGGGGTATCTAAGGATGAAGGATTAGAGGAGGGAGAATGTACAGTGTCAATAACCCCTCATAGGCTAAGATTGGTCCTCAAAGCAATTTTAATATGAATGAGGGCAGGTTACAGTACATGACAATTACTGTGCAATTCATGGGAGTTTATGTAAATGCAAACTGCGCAATATGACAGCCCACTGTAGTTTTTAAGCTTTTACGACATTAAATCTTTAATCAGTTAAATGATCAGGTATAAGTGTAGCTACACATTTACAGGGACATTTTTCATAAGTGATCCCACCACTGGTAATAATTTTGCCATGGTAACAGCTAACTTCTAATTTCCTCCCAGTGCTTGCTTTAAACCAAGTACAGAAGGTTGACTGTCTCTTCTCCCTTGCACAGGCACCTTCCACATTCAAATTCCATTATCAGCCTCTTCTTTGTCCCTGTGACCTTGAGTGGAAGAATCCTCAATAGTGTTGCACATGAATGCAGAAGATTCCTCCTCAGTGTACTCAGCCAAGTGATCCTCTTGTTGCTATAACTGTATTTTAACTTGCTGGAGATGCTGAGTTAATTCCTTGACAGCCAACTGCTAGTACATAAGGACATCCTGTAAGATTTTTTTCCTTGCTGATTGGAATCAAGAACTGAAGGCCAGCTTTGCAGTGGATCGATAGTCCATACTTTCCCTAGCTGTGGAAAGTCCAAGGCTTGTAAACAGGTCTCACAAACATTAGCTGATGTTATAATGGTTATGCAACTGGGTCCTATGCAACTGTCATGGTGCCACAGTTGTTTACGGTATTTGTGGACACAAGAATGAGTGGATGTTATGTGCCCCTCCACATTTACAGCATTTAGGACTGAACTTTTCATCTCTTACAATTTCATCCCAACAGATGTTGGCATCAAAATGCCTGTAAGCTGCACTACACTTTCATGGCAGATGCCTCCACCAGTCACAGTGAAGGCAGAGATCAGGGTCCAAGATGCTACTCACTGCCTGGGGCTGTCTGATCAAAGCTGATTACCAGGAGCAGTTCCACAAAATGCAAGTGCCCTTGCTAATGTCAGTTCATCAATGTTATTTTTCTTTTCTGAGCAAAATATATTACCCAAAACCATGGCAATGTTTCAGAAAGAGTAGTACCTATTAGGGCAGTTAATGATGACAGGCTTGTAAGTACAATAAAATGGAAAATTAACAAGAATTTTAAGTGTGAATACACATTTTTCTATCCTAGTTATACCTTCCAAGAACTGAATCTATGCCACTGGGCAATATACATAGGGCCACATTACAGTATTTTGCATTTAAGAGGCTATCTAGCACCACCTCTTCCTTAACAAATTCCTTTTGCATATGACACAACCCCTTTGCCTCAATAACGTTTTTTTTTTTTTTTTAATTCTTGCTTTATCCAGACAATTTTACCAAGCATAGGAAAAACTTGGGGGTCGCAAAAGTTAGTAACCGCCTTCATTAACTCCTGCAATAGGTCACTCCTGAGTTGAGTAAAGTCATTTGAAGAAGGCAGGACAATGAAAGGGCCAACAGCCTTTGTTTTGCTACTTGTGCAATCAACATGTAAAGTGAAAAATAATTAAATAACTGAGGAGAATATTAAAGTGTAAAATGCAAAATACACTGCTAAGAAAGAGGTGCAAGAAAGCCTCCTAAATACAGTACACAAGAATAAAGCCTTATGTCACTTCCACTGTACCAATATTCAAATCTGGGATGCACAGCCAAGGTATCTACATTGACTTATACTTTTTATCTGCTATACCATCCTCTGTATCTGGTTTGAAACTCTGTGATAAGTACCTGGTTACAATTCACTGACTTGACATTCAAACAGCTGAAATTCTTCCAAAATTCATGAATTTGCAGAAACATAATGAAAGTTACGTGTTTCCTGTTAAATACACAATAACAAACTTACAACCTGGTTCCCTCAGACCTTAATTAGTACTGTATTTACAACCTTACCTTTATATTATAGAGGTAAACAATCTTCGAAGTTTGATAGGATAACAAATCAGTATTTGAGGAAGGCAAGGTACAGTATTGTATTCCTCAGTGAAGCACCATGTGTGAGGTGAGGCCCAGATGGGTAGAAGAGAGGAGGGCGACATGAGCTCTGCCAGAGGATATTGTTGTCTCTTCTTGAATTTCAGTTTTCTCCTGGCTACGTAGATGCTGAAAATATCTTCAGCTATACACTATTTGTCATTAAAAATACCTTTGCTGATGTACTTCTCACCACAACATGCCCAGTCCTGGCCTCTCTAGGTTGTAAAGCACTCCTACACAATGAACACTATGGTATTTAAATAGAAATATATCAGTAAAATTCCACAGAAAGATGTTGAAATCAACACCTCTGTTCAATGATGCATTTATAAAAGGCAGTTCTACATTACTGTTAACAACTGTTGCTTGGATCCTCTAGTAATCTAAACTTGCATCTTGAGTTAAACTACAGTACTATTACTCATCAAAGTGATAATGACAGTGCTCTGAATTTCATGTCCTATTAGCCAATTATGAAATACTGTTTGATAAACAAGCTGGAATTTTTGGACAAACTCATTTTCCTTCAAAACCAGGCTAGCAACCTTAAGAGAACTTACTCCTCTTGAAGAAACGCCTATTACAATTGCACAAAAACACACAGACCATCAGCCAAGAACAAATGACCAGTAACTTCAAATGACTGAGCAGAATCTGAAATAAAGTAAGTCCTCAAGTCAGGGACATATTTAAAAATCTCACTATCTTTTCCATACATCTGGTAATGTACATCAGGGGACTTGGCCAATCAGTATAACAAGTAGAAATAGAAATTTGAAAAATAGTTTGTATTAATTCATGGTGAAAACAGAATGTTAAGAAAGCCAAATTAATAGGATTTGCTTGTAAAATACAGTATCTCCTGGTGGTCTCCAAGTCTAAATTAGAATGAAGATCTGGTGCTGCATACATCACCTGAATCCCCACAAAGAGGCTGGAGATTTCTTATTCAATTTATATCACAATGGGCATAGGCCAGTCACCTGCTCTTTAATGATGTGGATTCATGTAGTCTAGCCATAGGTTCCTATGCCACCTTTGGGTCACTGTAGTATGGAACTGTATGTATTATATCTACTTTCTCATATCCGTATTTCTGTGGACTGTCAGCCATATTGCACTGTATTAACCTCAAGGTTCATTCATTTCTTTTCATTTTGAAAGGGTTTGTACATTTTTGCAAATATCAGCCTTAATCAGCTGATGGTGGCTCTCCATGCTACATGATTTCTGGCAGCATCTCTGTTCGGTTCCTTAACCCTGAGGTTATTTTTCAGGACCTCATTCCAAGTGCTCTGCAGAAAATAAAAGTATCTGTGTATACCCTGTATGAGCCCATGGATGATAGCTACTTGGACATGCATGGTGTTTTGCTGGCATGAGGGTTCCATACTTTGACCTGAAGTGGTATTTTTTCTATACTCACAGTACATTTTAATGACAAGTATTTTTATACAAAGGAAGTCATTGAATGTACAGTGAAGTTGGATAATGAGGAAATGGAACATTTGAGTGCATTAAAGTTCTTGAGTGGTGTGATGAGTAAGGATGGCAGCTTAGAGGATGAAGTGCTTGAATGGTGTAATAACCAAAATGAAACTTAACAAATTAATCACTGTCCTGGCCGAGATTCGATCTCAAGCCCTCGCGCTTGATATGCGTGCACATTACCAATAAGCCAAAGAGAGGATCCCCCCCCTTTGCCTCTAAGCAACACGGGCTTTTATACGCTCCATTACATTCTTCTTTTCTCCCACTGGCGATTAATTTGGTGAGTTTTGAACACATAAGGTGGTGTAAACATCGGAGGCCACCATGGGGAGGCTGCGGACCACACCGAAACAGCCTGTCCCCGAGATGTAAGGACAGGGACGCTGTCAGCTAACCAAAGACCAACATAAAATTGCCAACCAAGCCCCACCTCACATCCCACCGCTGCCACCAGTGTAATAACCGAAATGAAACTTAACAAATTAATCACTGTCATGGCCAAGATTTGATCTCAGGCCCTCGCACTTGATACGCACGCACATTATCACTGAGCCGAAGAGAGGATACCCCCTTTGCCTCTAAGCAACGCGGGCTTTTATACACCCCATTACAATGGGTACAGCAGGGAAGAAAGGTTGCTAGTTCTTTGAAAGCATCGATAAGAAATAGGAAAGTGAGCATGGAAGTAAAAAAGTAACTGTATGATAGTACTGTATTGTGATACCAACTCTAACATATGGAAGCGAAGCTTGGAACTTGTTGGAAGGACACATGTCAAGAGTGAGAGTAGTGGACATGAGTTATTCGACAGGGGCATGTGGGGTTACGTAGATAGACAGACCGACAAATGAGAAAATGAAGGAGTGCTGTAGTGTGGATGTGGATGTGACAGAAAGTGTTATGAGAAATACGCTGAGATGGTGTGGCCATGTGGAGAGGACGGAGAGTGAAAGACTAATGAGGAGAGTGTATATGAGTGAGGGGGAGAGGGAGGGGGAGACCAAGGATGGGATGGAGTGTAAAAGTATATGAGAGAGGGGAATATGAGCTGAGGGGAGGGCAGTGAAATAGTGGGGGGCAGGGCAACATGGAGGCAATTTATTTGTGGCCACCCCTAAAGGATTATGAGACGTGGCTATATAAAGATAGACAGATTTTTATACAAGTACGTAGATTCCGATTTAGTTGTGTAAAACAGTTGCACCATTTCCTTGATATCATGAGCTGAATGTAAGACTTAAAAGTCTTACAGAGTCATGTGACCCATCCTGTCATACATTTTTTTTTTAAAGATACCAGGTAATGTGCATTTATTCTCCACTTATTTAGCAAACCAACTTATCCATCTGTAGCTCTGCCTTACATAAAACCATGACAGTTATGCAAAACTGTAATGCAACACTTTTCATGCACACTCATAATGTATGCACTTTTATCAACCTTTCTTCCTGTAATTCTGCACTTTAAAAAACAATAAAGAACCAACTATTGTAGCTATGTGTGATCAGGAATTAATCTTATATTCCTTCCTTCTCATACATGACCACCTGCTTCTCAATAATGTATGAGTATTCTTTATTACATTCTTGATACAGTATCTCTAGATTTTTTCATATTCAGTTTAGGAGTGTCTTTTCGAATGGTAGGGGTTAGATTTTGCTCTTATTACCCCTTATCTACTTTAGGTCTTCTCCAAGCTGATGAATATCGACAAAAGGTAGCAAGAATAAACCAATGAAATATGTTACCTGCTTCAGAGAGTTAAATATTCCAAGTATAATACATTATTATCTGCTTTCTTTGTAAGATGTTTCATTGGTGGATTAAAAAAAAAAAAAAAAATGGCTCTTTGTAACGTGGAAGGGTCCAAAGCTAATTTTCCACTTCCAAAACATGTAAGAGTCAGTGACCAGTTGATGCCTTTGGTAAAACCTCCCAACCTCCTTATGGGAATTCAAATCTGCATATAAAACAAAAAATTTACCCAAGTAGGTGCTAATTATACTCTAAGGGATGCATTCTTTTCAGCTAACGAAGTTCCCTTGCACCTCTTCCCAGTAGCGGATTTTGCACATTACAGTTTAATATTCCCTTGTATGTTGTTATATCTTTTTTATATCACCAGAGATTATGTAGTAAATTACACGAAAATATATAAATATACTAAACAGGAAAACAAAATTGTGAGGAAAAAGTAACTGATAGCCTCCTAAGTCAACAAGAGTATACTGTACAGGCAAGACCACCAGGTACCTCACTAGATAATGGACATACAGGATTTAGCTTAATGTTTAGATAATTTAGGTATAAGACAGAATATCATCTCAAGAAAGCTAGCCAACCTCTGAACAGAAAATGGTATCTCCACACAAAAACAATAATGTTTATGTGCAATGCAGTACAGTACTGTTTTGTAATACTCTTGCCAATACACTTTTCGCTCTGGACATTTACAAAGACTAATGTGATTAGCATCAATACCCTTCACAACACTATAATCAGAGCCTTTTCCAACACTCTGGAAAAGGGGGGGAGGGGTGCATGATTGTTAGCAGTTACCACTTAATTCATTCATTCATTCATTATCCAATCCTGTGTTGCCCCACAGAGGAGCGTAGGAGCACTTAATCCATTTAAATAATCAAATTAAATGCACTTTACTTGCATCAGTTGTAGGTGTGCAATAATATAGGGAAGAACACATGCAATAAGATGTAGTAAGATATTGACTGCAAATATTTTGGTAAATATTATTGCTCATTTAGTACATGCAAAAAATTGGTCTGCATGGTGGAGGTATGCACCCAAATCCCACCCCCCCAATCTGTTCCTGGTAATGATGAGAAAATGTATAAAATAACTAAAGATACAAAGATATGGATTGAGGAAAGTCCTATGCAAAAGAACAACCAACATAGCAGCATCATGCATCACTCACGCACAACTCACCCCAGTCATACAACAGCATACCTCACACACCTCAAACAAGACACACAACACAGCCTACTCACATGACAAACAACACAACTTCTTCACATTTCACAAGACACACTACGATGTACTTATAGTCTGTCCACATAACATCATGGAGATTTTTACATCTCATTTCCTGTACTTCAATAGCAGAATAAGACAATACTACAGTTCTGTATCCTTTCCACTGTATTTATTTGTGACTGGTACTAAGTTCTAATAATCTCTTGCTACAGTTCATCATTCAAGATGGAGAGAGAGCAGTTTTAGGCCAAGTAGACAGAATATAGGTCTCTACTGCAAGAATACTTGCTACAGCACAGAAGTATCACAGTATTTAAATCATCACTTGCAAAACTTAATGAGCTTTTAACATATCCCTCAATAATGACCACAACAGTGAAAACACTAATAGCATCTATCAGGTATATGAAACCATTATCACAAACACAATCTAACATATTGTGGTACAGTATTTTGCTTTTCAGTAAAGCAACAAATCTCTCAGCATATTATAATTATAATTTTCCACTGAATGTGTATTATTCAATGTTCCTATACAAACAGATACATGATGATAATGTATAACTGCTTAATCTGTATAAGTGACTGATAAATGAAAAAATACACAAAAGAGGTTTCATCATCATAATCATCATCATCTAATCCTGTGTTGCCCCGCGAGAAATGTAGAAGCCCAAGGTTAGGCAAGTTGGTCCTGACATTTAAGGTGAGAGTGATCGGCCTCACTCATCCCTGAGTGGCATTACGTGAGGAACAAACCCCAACTACGCCTTGGATATAAACCTGCACAGGGTTAATTCGACTGGATCACCTGAACTACTCACTAAACCACCAGGCATTGTAATTTGGTTATATGGTCATCACCCAACACAGTAAATGGTTTCCTGGTGTACAGGAAATCATTCTGCTTGTCACTCAGTGTAGAGTCACCCATAGGCAGAAGGAAGAGGAAAGAATGATGCTTTCTGATATGGGGGGGGGAGTTCATGTTTGTAAAAAAAAAAAAAAAAGACTCAACGTAGTGCTGCTCTTGAGTAGCTGTCCCTTCCTCTCCTCCTTCCTTCTTTCCTCTTCTGTCTTTCTTTTCTTCATTCTTTGCTTTTCCTTGTCTATGGGTAATTCTACGCTGAATGACAAGCCAAATGGTTTCCTGTACACCGGGAAGTCATTTACTATGCTGTGTTCTAACCATATAACCAAATTATTGTGCCTGGTGGTTTAGCTGGTAATTAAGGCACACCACCCATACTGAGCTTGTGCAGGTTTGTATTCAAGGAGTGGTTGGGGTTTATTGTTCATGTAATGCCACTCAGGGATAAGTGAGGCTGGTCACTTTCATCTTGAAAATCAGGACCAACCTGCCTTGCCCCGAGCTCCTATGCTTCTCATGTGGCAACAAGATTATATAAATTAAAAAAAAAAAAAAAGTTGGCAGGGGACTGCTGGAGAAAAACTGTTCATGATAATACCAATAAAATGGCTTGAAAATTTTCACTAACATCTGTCTCTTGTTGAAGGGTTCCCTGGAAAAAGCAATGCACTGGAAAAGTTGCTGATTTAAACTTTGCCACAGAGTAGCATTGAAATTTTGTAGCTAGGACCAGTGTTCATGATGTCATAAATTCTGCTGTTCATTCATTTAATCATTCTTTAATTTCTAGATGTTAACTTTTCCCACCCCTACAACCTTCAGTCTGTTAAACATAGGGTATCCAGGAAGCTTAACTGAACTGAGCTTGATGGTGCCTCCCTTGACTGACTTCCCTTGCTGGGATGATTTTAGCAAGCTTCCAACTTTTGGTTCCTTCTTTTTTTGCATTAACAAAATGTAGCTTTGGTAGCTTACAATTAATTCATAAAGTAATTAAAAATATTACAAAGGTCTAAATAAAGAAACTTCAAAATATCTGATGAAATGTGAAGATACAAATTCATGATTGGAAATTTAGTTTTTGGCTGGCTACCTACCAGAGCTGGGCACCTCCACAATCACTTCCTCAACCCACTGTTTCTGCAACAGCGGACCAAATTATTTCAGTTGCGGAATTGCGATTGCGGCAAACTCATCCAAAAATTCCAGTACTTTACTGCAGAAGTACTTCTACAAATGCAATCCTGTCCGCAGTCTCCCATGTTGTGGTCAGTGTCGGGTAGTACTGGCTACAGCATGACTCATGAATATCAAGCTTGAAAAGCATTCCCGGCCAGCAGTGGCGGCAGGTGAGGTGTCACTGCGGCAGGTGAGGTGTCGCTGCGTCAGTTAGCAGTGGGGATGGGCAGTACCAGGAGAAATGATCTGATACGATACAATACGATATACTACAAGCCAGCATGGCAGTAAATTTTTGGCACGCATAGCTAATCATGCACAGTTGTTCCACAATTTGACAGATGATGATCTTAAGGGCTAATGTAATGGTGATCAATGAAAACACTTTTTTTTATGGTCTTACTGAGTTATTATCTGCAAGAGTAAGAACGTTCTATGAATTATCTATTTAAGTTCTATGGACTGCATTCTGCTGCTGGTCTAACTAATTTTCCCGAGTGGCACAAAGACTATTTCTTTTCCTTATAATATTATTTTTGTAATAAAGGCTATGATTATATTATAATACTGTATTAGTATTGTGAGAGACTGTTCTCCCAGGGGTCGGACATCATGAAGGCCAAAAAGGCAAGTTTGACCTCGGAGAACTTCGAGCAATTGGTGTTCATGAAAGGGAACATGCACCTGCTCAAGATGGAGTTGTTCTCAATCTCGGACGGCTCAGACTGACTGTGACGTGTGGGTGTGAAGTGTCAAGTGTCATAAGTGTAAATTTCTGAACTTGAACAGGGCCCTCTAAGATGTGGTTCGAGTGAAGTTATGAATGAAGCCAATAGTGAGCAGTGAGGGTCACAGCGACTGAGTGTCACTGTGGGAAATTAATGTCATAAATAGATTATAAATACAATAATACACTACATTACCAATCAATTTACCCCGTTTGTGCACTTTGTATTGAAAACTGTGAAACTGGATTGAGGTTGCAGTACTGAGGTAGCAGAATTGCACATTCCAAGTTAACTGCGGAATTGCAGTAGCAGAAGGTCGGGGTCAGAGGTTGCGGAATTGCAATTATGGAGTTGAATTTTAGATTGCGGTGCCCAGCTCTGCTACCTACACAAGATAAACCAAGGAGCAGCACAGAGAAAAATGTCATGAACAGGATGTGTGAAGTTTCATTAATGTGTACAGTATCATGAAAAACTTTTAAAAATTATTGTTCTGTGATTTAAAATGTAACTAGAATCTAGCATTTCCATGTCTTTCATACACAGCTATGATGCAATAACAATTACCAAGTGTTCTAAGTACAGGTATGTGCATTTTTTTTGGCCAGATAACTTTTACCCCCTACTTACTTAGCCCATAAGTATTAAGCAATTGGAAAAACCTTATACTGTAACTTATTAGTAGATTTAAAATAACATTCAAAGTTTTTCAGGTGAAGGAATTGCTTGAGTGCATCAGTAACCCAAAATTACCATAATTCTAACCACCTGCATTTCTCTGATGCTTATGGCACCAGAACAAATACAGTAAGCTTTAATGCACACACATAAGCCCATACATACCTACACACATGTAGTATCAACCATGAATACATAAGCCCATACATACCTACACACATGTAGTATTAACTATGAATACTTCTCAAGAGGGAAAAAAATTCATACACATTCCTACATGCAAAAACAATAACATGCATCAAACTCAGTAGCTGTACAGAAAAAACCCTTAATGTTAACTGTACTGTACTGCATTACACACACATACAATTCTTGGTCAAAGATTAACTATTATCATATATAAATTCCATAAAATCTGAAACTGTTAACAGAATGATACATAATGTTGCTATCACTATATGACAATAACAATGGTAGCCAAATACAATATGCATGGTGGATAAACCTATTAATTCATGGCTTCATTTGTTTCACCGTTGTCATGATATATTTGTATTATGCTAGACAGGGACGGCGCAGCTCTCAGACGGCCAAAAGAATCTCATCCTTTCTGGAGACACACAAGTTACAAATGGATGGAAACTTTCCACGACTGCCCCGATCCCATTCTACACAACTTCCACTAGAAGCTTCTTCCTCACTGCCTTCAGCCACCCAATAGTTTCAGTATCATTGTATTCCCAGATCAGGTCACCTGTTTATCTCTTTCCACTAACCACTATAAAGTTCATAAGGTCAAATGAAGCATAAATGACTTAGAATCACACAGAGCACCTTCATTCACTACAGGCAGTCCTTGTTTTCAGTCAGAAAGGGGGTCAAAAATATGACAGTTTTCATCATGTAAATAATAAACTGTGAGAAACTGGCAAGTCGAATTTATAAGTAACAACGAAACTTTTTTATGAACACAAAGGCTACTCATAACGAGGACTTACTGTACTCCTCTGTAAGATGACAGTTGGCAATGATTCCGTGTGAAGCAATGTGTTTGGTATGCACTGTGTTGTGTTTGCCACTAATGAATGAGTTGTGTTTATTGTAACATGGAAGACTAAAAACACCAATTTACTAACACTTATGGAGCTCCGACAGCAAATTTACCCAATACCACTCTGACACTGTTGATTTGTAAGCTTGAGTGTAGTTGTTAGGAGCTTGTTGTTAACCCCCTCAGGGCAAAGTTGCTCCTTTTTATTTAATTTTTGCTGCTGCTATATTATTTTATTCAATTTGGAAAAGACACCTCATAGTGAAAAGTTTCAAGCACAATGATTTCTTTCATGGACTTATACTTTCTGCTGCTAAGTAATTTTATTCTAGAGACCTCCTACCAGTGAAGGGGATACATAGTCTCCATTAATCCCTTCAGCACAATGAAGCCTTCCTATTTTATTCTTACTGTTGCCAGACTATTTTCTCCAGATTAGGGGACACCTTTAGTAGTGAAGGGGTTGAAATGTACTGAATAAAAGTCTAGCCTTCATTTGGCTCAAGGACAGCAACTCAGATGATCATAAAATACATCATGGCAAAATTCTGGAAAGGCAGCATAAACATTCCATCAGCAAACATATAAATTACTGTATCTGCAAAATAAAAAATTGTTGCTTGTAATCCTATTCCTAATAAAAAAAAATGAAGTTTTGAATGCAGCTGTTTTCCATTATATATATATATTTTTATAT